>JAABKK020052784.1:0-11443 GCA_011634745.2 Catotricha subobsoleta | reverse complement strand
TTTGTAGGTTTGCATATGTCAAACTCGTTATTTCTTATTTCTTACTTCTTACTTTTTTGTTAAAATTTTGTTGTAAACGACCCCTAACTTAAAAAAAATACGTATTTTGGATCATTTGGTTGGATCATTCCTCAAAAGTAGTAATGGAGTTAGGACAAAAATAAATTGTGTGGTTTTTATATTAGTTAGGTAGAGAATTTATAAATATTTGATCCGTATTTTTTGTTTTTCTTTTTGTTATGAATTTATAGATCATGTGCAACTGTGACATTTTCATCGAGGTTACGTAAAATGAACGAAAAAATGGTTTAAATCATGCCCTATTGAATCATTAGGATGACCGGCTATAATCAGAGACTTATAACTTGTTGAGTTTTTATTACAATAAATCTGAAACATATCTGCCGGCACAAATTTGTTTCTGTAATGAAATCATAGGTAACGCTTGCATCGTATTTCATTAGGTTAAGTTTATCGCCTGTCAATAATTAAAAATAACGTCAAAACAACGTGGGATTCTTTTTAGTCAAATTGCCTTGCTTTCAATATCATGCTTTTTGTAACAAACATAAAATAATTGCTATAGCGTAAATATAGACGTTTGTGGCAGTTCTCGTCTGAACGAATTATTTTTTTAAAAGTTTATTTGTGTTTTACACAATTATTAAAATGGGTAAAACGAGAAAATCAAAAAAAGTTGCTCAAGTGAATCCAGTTGGAATACCCAGTCTGCATGATATTAGTTTGAATGAAGAGCTACTTAGTAATGATGGTCAACCAGAAGGTGCTATTGCTGCAATTAGTGAACAATTGCAATCCGTTAGTATTGAAGAGAAAATGTGTGGTCTACAAGCCTTGGCTTTTATATCCTTAAATCACCAAAAGGCAACTACCATTATTGATAGTGATATTATTAAAATAGCCGCCCCACTATTAATGGATAAAAATAAAAGTATTCGTAATGCGGTTGCGGGAGCATTACGAAATCTATCGCTATGTGGCATTGAAATTTGTGAAAATCTTGTTGAACAAGATGTCCTAACACCTTTGCTTGCGCTAATGAATGAATATGCAAATACCGTGGATTGGGTACCTGAATTCGATAAGTCACTTAGTACTGAACAATTGGATCAAGTCTCGGACACATTTTTACAATCAATCAATTTGGTATGGAATTTATGTGAGAGTACATCCATTGCATTGGAAAATTTTAATCAAACCAATGTTTTGCAAAGCTTCGTTCGTTATTTGGATTATAAAGTTTTTGGAATTGATATTTGTAAGTAAATATACTTATATACGTTTAATACGTAATTTTAAAATTTAAAACTTAAGTCATAAATTGTATATTTAATTGATTTTAGCTATTGCAGTGGCACAATGCCTCTTAGTAATTTCTGAAGATAATCCAACCGCTTGGAGAGTTTTAAATCATTTTTCACATGAACTTGTACTCTTATTAACCGTTGATCAAACCGAAACAAGTGTTTTATTGCGTACACTAGCTGCTGGCATATTGTCAAATATACCAACTTTGATACCGTCACACATTCATCAAATATTTGCAACTCTTTCAGTTGCTCTCGATATAAATCACAGAAATATGCTTGGTAAATTAACAAGTTCATTACCACTTGAAAATCGAAGAAATGGCATTGATATTGAAGTGGCTGACGATTCTAATTTAATGGAGCAAGAAACAGAACAAGAAGCATTTGTAAGACGACGAAAACAGGATCTACCAACAGAACTGGATATTGAAATTAAGCATATTGGTTGGTTATTAGAAGCGCAACGTGTAGCTGCCGAAACAATAACCAACTTATGTTCCACTGATGACGATGGTAAGAATTTTTTTATATTTTTTTGGTTTTTATTTCGTAATGAATATTTTTCTCTAGAATGTAATGACAAATTGGATGACGATTCGTCCGATGCCGAAAGTGTTCACGATTATGACAAAGACTCATCTCATTCGAGTAACAATTTAATAAATACTGACAAGCTTCCAATTGAAATACTTGAACCAATAAAGTCATTGGGTTTGGTTGAAAAACTATGGCAACGAGCTCAACCAATAGCTGAAAATGTTCGGGACATACTGCAAGAAACCGAGAAAAGTTTAGTAAAGAAGTAAGCGTTTAATTAGTTTTTTTTTTATTATAATAAAATTATACTAAAGTTAGCATAGTAAAATTGAAAAATAATATAACACAAGAATAAAAACGTTTACTTACAGAATCAAAACACTTCGAATATCATCACTATTGTGCTTACAAAATTTATGTAACATAATGATAACCGAAGATCTTGGTGGACCATCAGCATTATATAGTGTTTGGTTAGATTTGGGTCAGCAAGTATTTCAAGGTACTCAAGATTCATCAATTTTAGAGGCATCCACTGCATTAATGCGCGCCGCATTAGACCATTTGCGCGCCAGTCCCGATTTATTTAAGCAAATGACTGAAAGTGATTTACAATTAATGTTAAATGGAGTTCAAGTGTGCACAGAACCAGAGATTCGTGCCAATTGGTTACGTATGCTAGGCGTATTAGGATGTTTGTTACCGGAACATTTAGTTAAAATCATAATAACATTTATCTTACAACAATGTTTAAAAGAAACAGACGTATGGACATTATCAGAAGCAATTGATGCATTGATGGACATGTTTTCGGATAATGATTGGAATCAAATATCATATGAATTGCATTTAGCACAAAAGTCAAAAGAATTAGAGAAAATTTTAAAAAATAAATTGCGTCAGCAGAAACGTGAATTGGCTGAACGATATTTGGCGGTTTGTACAGTTCGAACAAATCTATCACGTTTCACAAAATATATTGAGTCGCAGCAAAAGCAATACAAGCCAAATAATGCTGCTATTGCTTAATATTTACTAGAATTAATGTGACCGAAAAATGATAAATATGAAAAGAAAGACTCAATGAACTTCTGTGCTGAATTATCTTAATAGAAAATATATTTAACAGCACAGAAACTGCTAAAAATTTTAATGTATTGTGTAAATGGTATTGTTTTTGGTAAAGCAAACAATATTAGATCACACTTTAATTTACACATTATAATGAGTTATAATGTAAATAAACTATAAAAAAAAAGCACAATTTAAAGTGTAATCTAATTCTATCAAAAACACTAGAATTTACACATTACTGTCTATTGTTTTATATTGAAATTAAATTTTTAGCAGAGTATACCTAATATTAAATTGTTATCCAATTTACATAAAAAATATATTAAATTAATAACTAACTATTTTTTATTATCAAATAAAGATTGTTGAATAACAAATTACTAAATTCATTTAATTAAAAAAATTATAAGTTCAATTGATTCTTGTATCTTGAAGGTAGTTATCCCATTTAAACTAAAAATTGTAGCTTTTTTTTTTTGTTACTCTAAAAATACGTTTAATTTTTGTATTGGAGAAATTATTTTTTTAGAATTAAAACTAACAAATAATTATTTACTTCAATGTATGTTGAAAAGCTCTTTTTATGGGTTTAATTATTTTTGGTTGATTTCTTTTAAAAATACTTATGGAAACGATATGTATGAAAGTTTCAAAAGTTGGTTTATCACTTGAAAATATTTCCACGAAACATTTTTCCACTATGATCTCTTTTCGCTATCGCGTTTTATCAGAAAACTTTTGTAAATTTTATCGAATTATGATAATCAATAGACTATATTTTTGAACGTAATTCTAAAAAACTTTACTTTTTTGCTCCCAAATAAAAGATTAATACTTTCTAATCAATTATACAGATTTGTTTTTCGCCTCAATGGAATGGCTCCTTTCTTAAATATAGAGTTCTGATTGGGCCCGTAGGTGCTTATCTCTTATTATGCATTTACATGTCGCTAATTGGACTTTATAAGTATTTAAGTGGGTCTATTATCTACCTTTTAAAGATTTTTACATTAATATGCAAAATCTGTCTGTGTCTGAGCTATCGCTTCTTAAAGTCACAAAAAACGAAGAGAAAAATAATTTAAAAAAAACTTCGATTCGTCTCTCTGCTTCTCAATATCAACTAGATTTCTAATAAATGCATTGCATTAAATATATAATTTATATAAATTTATTGCATTCAATGCAATTAGAATAATAGACGTTGTAAAAAAAACAAACAATTTAATTAATTAAATAAATAAAAGGAAAATAATCAAAACATAATATGTATATTGATATTAGGAGTTAGACGCAGTCAACTACAACGTTTGAACATTTTATTGATTGATATAAATAAACATAAGAAAACAATTGATAAATACATTAAAATAAATTTACTTTAATAATTTAATAAAATATTTTAATAAATTTATAGTTACTAACAGCTTTTAGTTGAACTATATACAATATATATTATTATAAAACACAAAAATGAAATAACATAAAACAATTAATATTAGGTAACATTAATTGACGCCTGAATATTGAATTATATTTATGAATTTATATTTTTAAATAATTTTTATTTTTATGTAAATTAACAGTAACAATAGTTATAAATCATTGGCTTTTGATGTAATAATAATTGTATTTCGTTAGCACCCCTGACCAAAATATTAGCAGAAATTAATAATGCTACTTATAGCCTTATCTCCATCGTTCAACGAGGTTAATCGAAAATTTATGAATTTAATTGAGTAAAATATATATTACAGCACAGTGTAATTGTTTTGTAGTTAAACGTAATTTATGACATTCTTAATACATTTATAGAAATTAAATTTAAAACCTCTTTTACATTAATAAGGGTAAATAATTGTATTAAAAAAACACCTTTATGTTGTACAATTTTTTTTAATTTTAATTAATTATTAATTAAATTTGTTAATTTGAGACGCGTTTCGGTGATTATTATTATTATTACCGAAACGAGTCTCAAATTAACAAATTTTAATAATAAATTAAAATTAAAAAAATTTGTACAACATAAAGGTGTTTTTTTAATACAATTATTTATAATTCGTTGTACAGTTCTCCAAAAACAAACTTATTAATAAGGGTCTTATTTTTTTTGTTGATCGATTATTTTGTTTCAATTCTATTTTATTTTTAAATCGAAAATTGAAAATTTTCTAGTTTTTAGTGAAATTTTGACTTATTATAAATCTAGATTATCTCAATAGCAGAGAATATATATACTCTGTCAATAGGTTGAGAATCTAAAGAAAGTGATTTAAGTAATTTGAGACTTAAATAATATTCTTAGTTTACAAAGAATTTTTTATCTGCGATCGTAACTTTTAATCGCTAACAATATTTTAGGAATATATTTTTAATTAAAATGTTTACAATAAATTCGAAATGAGACAAACGGTTGTGTTTAATTATGGCACACCAGTTTTATTTTGTTTGTTTAAAACTTGTGTTTAATTTTTTTTTTTTTTGAAGAGTAAAAGCGTTACTTAGATAATCATTGATTAAATTTTAGTTTATATAAGTGTATAGTTACCATTCTATGGTAACATTTTTATAAATTCAGTCTAAATTATAAGGAACGATCAAAAGGAAATGAAGGCTCAGTGTATTTTTTTCGTCAAGAATTTTTAAAATACAATAAATAAAGAAAAAATGAAATAAATAACTAAATTAGACAAAATAACTAAAATCACTATAAGCTTTTTATAATTTATTAATTTCCGCCTCGTGCGTTAAATTTCTACTTCGTCTAGGTTTCGGTAGTGGATTCCATTCTACACTTGGTCGATTCTTTGAATTATCATCCAAACCGTTATTATCAATTTTTTCTCGTCGAATAACACATTTTTGAAAAAGATCTTTATTGTTGTTATTGAATTCATTGAATCGCTCGACAACAATTGGAATATTATTAATTTCGTCCTCATTTGATTCGCATTTCGTTGATTTCTCCATTTCAGTTAACATTTTTTTGATGTGCTGTTCGCTAGCAGTCAATTCTTTAATATTTCTGGTAATGCTTTCATTTGATTTTGACTGTTCGTTATTTTCTACAATAATAGTTTGAGGAACGGTATATAAATTAGAATAATTACTATCAAATCGACTTGATACTTTTGATTCTTGATTAAGTTTCAATAAACTTTGACTTTTATTAATCGAATCAATAATATCTTTAACTGAACGACGTCGAGGTGGTGGCGATGGAGGCTTATTATTTTGATGGCGAATAATTACTTCATCTCTTTTATCCTGTTGTAAAATAAACTCATTTTTGGTTGATTTTGGTAAGAATTTATCCATATTTCGATTAATAACTTGTTCCTTATTCTGTTCCAAATCAATTTCTTTTTGGTTCTTTCGAATAATAATCTCAGTTTCTCTATTCTGTGGCAAGTCAATTTCTTTTTCAATTTTTCGAATAATAACCTCATTTTCTTTTTTCAGTTGCAAGTTAATTTCCTTTCTGGTTGGTGTCGGTGAAAAATTCTTTAGTGGAACATTACGAATTTCATATTTAATAGAATTCCCATGTGTATGTGAAGAGGTAATGGTAGACAAATCATCTGTTGATTCTGTAATTTTAAGCTCTTCAGCAACTTCAATGGTTGGAGTTTTAGAAGTTTCTGTTTCTTGTTGTTCCAGAATAAATTCAACTTCGGTACTTAATGGTGTATTAACAAGCTGTTTATCTAATTCCTTATCACCCTTATTATCTTTTAAGTCAATGTGTAAATCTACATTTGTTTTTACGACTTCAATTTCATCATCGGTTGGTGCACGGATTAAAATTTTAATCGGACTTACTTTAATTCTTTCTGTATGGTTGTTTGAAATATCCGTGTCTGTAACTAGATTTTGTAATTTCTCACAATCATTATTTGTGGATGATTGATGATTTTTTCTATCCAGACTACTATCTCGTTCTGGATAATAATCATTATTTTCTGGACTTTCTCTTGAATTTATTGTCGTATTAATTATAACATTTCTCGTTTGTGTTTCATTTACACTCTTTTTATTTATTTCATTAGTATTGTGTGATTCATATTTAACTTCTTTTGACAATATGTTAATTTTTGGTTCATCAATTATAGTCTCTTTTATTTTTATTACATTTTTTGTATCGATCTCTTTTTCAGGTATATTACGTATTTTTTCTTGGTCCATATCAGCAGTTTTAACAAATGTTTCAATTTCAGCAGTTAAATTTGTAATATTTACAATATCATCATTTTTATTTGTATCATTCTCTTTACCAATTGATTCATTTGAGTTTTCTGCAACCGTTGTTATGATTTGATTAGTCTGAAAAGTATACATTTTAATTAGTTTGATTTTCATTCGTTTTGGAGAATTAAAAATAAAATATAAAATTAAAATTATTACATAAGAAATACATAAACATTTAAAATTAAGTGCGACTAATGATGTGCTTGCAGGTAATCTTATCTTTTTGAATAAACGACTCGACTCAACTCAACTCAACTAAATAATATCATTATCTAGAAAATGTACGATTACGATGAAAGATAATATATATAATAATATGAGAATATTTTTTATATGGTTTAGTTTGTGCAAATATCAAATATAAGATATTTGATAATAAGAACTGCCATTTAAAAAAAATTCTATGCAGAAATGTGTAAACCATTCAAAATATATCTTATTGTTGATTTTGTTTTTTGTTTTTTTTTTGTGTTATAGATAATAATTTTTAATAGAATTTTTCTTTGTGCTATTGCAATAAAGATTGCCTGAAGACGGTCACTTAATGAGTACAATAAACGAAACATCATCAGTTTATTTTTGACTCATTCATATAACCGATACAACAAACCAACATTATATTTTATCAATTTTTTATTTTACTAAAAGAACGCGTGTAGGCATTTATATGGTGGTACTTAACCAAATATAATTCAAGGGTATAAAATATGTATACATATTTAATTTTTAACTCGTGCAAGGTACAAATAGAATAATCAATAAGTAAATCAAATGAATATTTTATTTTGTATAAAATATGTTTAAATGCTATTAAAGTCAAAAATTTAAAACGTACAGAAATAGATGGACTGCAACTACAAATTTGGTGTTTTTTTTTTCTTTTTTTATAAATTATTATTATGAAAGTAACGTACACAAACAAACAAAAAAATATTTTGATGAAATTTACGTCAAATTAGATAAGAAAGTGATTTTTGTTTTTTGTGTGCTGCTATGACAAGAAAAATTAGACTATGACTAAAAATTTTCTGAAACCAAAATCTAGATTAAATATATGGCAAACATTAAAATTCAATAATTGATTTTTTTTTAAACTAGATTTCTGTTTTATTCATTTATTATATTAATCTTTTGTCTAAAAATGTTTCATTCGGTATAGTAGTTTAGTTCTTCTTTAATATCTATAAGCTATAACAAGAAAAGAAAAAGACGAATTTTTTTGTTCTTTGAAATTTCGTATAACTCTGTCACACTCACCAATTACTTCGATTTTTAACTCGAATAATAATAAAGATATTTTAAAGATATAGCGAATGGTAAAAAAAAATAGAAAAAAATCTTTCGTTAATCCATATTGAAATCAGACTTTTCGGTTGATTTATTTCAGATTATATTAGAGTTTAATTATTCTGTTGTCAGAGCCCCACACACACAAAAATTAAATTTATAATTTTGTGAAAAAATAATGGCGAACCATTGGTGTTATAATATTCATACTTATAACAAAATCCGAAAAATTTTGATTTCCTCCAATCTTGTTTCTTAAGCAGCAACAAAAATAAAAAAAAGGTTTTTTTTTGTTGTTGTCTTGATTTCAATAAATAAAAAATAATTAAAATATATAATACTAACCACTGTTGAATTTGAAACTAACGGTGACGGTGGTTGCGGTGCCCTTCTCTTTTTTCGCCCCGATCGTTTAACACCATCAACACTTCCAGCTTGACTTATTGTATCAATATAATCATCTTCAAATGGATTTGAACTGTTTACACTCGTTTGAGATGAACCTCTAGATAGACCTGGTCGAATATATTTTGTTTTTAGCGTTGGGGTTACCGAACCACCATAATTATATTGATTTGATGGCGGTGATTCGGGTGATGTTTGAAATCCATTTTGTATGG
Source organism: Catotricha subobsoleta (assembly GCA_011634745.2). NCBI lineage: Eukaryota > Metazoa > Arthropoda > Insecta > Diptera > Cecidomyiidae > Catotricha > Catotricha subobsoleta. The sequence continues at coordinate 2,343 of JAABKK020052784.1, read as the reverse complement.
TGCTACGATAACGATTATTTCGAATAAAACCGTTATCTTGCTAAAATCACAAAAAAAAAACAAATGTTTCATTGACATCAATTTTAATTTCTATTTTATCAAATGTAAATAGTTCAAACTATAAATATTTTAAGTTCAATTATAACAAATATCAATTCAATCTTATAGTACAGTTGATAAGAATTTTTACCCGTCAAAATTAATAAAAGATAGTTTAAATAAAAAAAAAAAACTGATAGAATCTTACCTTAGGTGCATTAATATCTTGTAATGAACTCCTGTAGGGTGTGCCACGATTAAAATTACTCGTTAATCCAATGTCAACCGTATGTCGTAATCTCGAATCAATTGTACTTAGATTATTGTTGGTGTATGGTTCATGGCTTTCTCTTCTTAACATTGGTGGACTTTCCGATGTTTTATTAATGCCAAGTGTCGATGACTTTTTCTTTAATTTAAATGATTTAAATGACCTGCAAAATGTTGCATAAATAAAAATTATTTATCAAAGAATTTCATATATATTTATTTTTAAGTTAATCTATATAAAACTTGAAAATGCTCCACGAACTGGTCTGTACGAATAAATGTGTATTAGCGCAAATTGTCAAATAAATTTAAGGTATATTAAATATAAAATGCAATGCAATAGAATTGTGAATACTTAAACATTATACTTAGTGGTGATAGTAAAATACTAAGAAATTTATATTTATATAAATTAGTTTAAAGTCAACGCGACAATTGCAATATTTTCATATAGGCGCGATGAACACTGAAATGAACAATACCATATTTTGATTTGCATAACTATAAAAAATTCACAAGTGACTTATTTTATTTTATTTTTTTTTTTATATATATATAATCAATTAGTCAGAGTGTTCACAAATAAATGTGTAAGTAAAAATGTTTATTTAAATTGAATGACCTCTTGACCTTACCAATTCATTTTATTATTTAGCTTATTGTTTAATATTTTGTTGAGTTACCTATCAGTGAAAAATTATTAAAGCTTTTAATGGAAAAGTATTATTTGGTCAGAAAAATCATGTACGTAAATTTTTACAGTTTAATTTAGTATGTCGTTTAAATTTATTTTGTGCATATTTAGGTGGCCCTCGCTTATATTATAGATTTTTTTTGTCTCACATCTTTATTGGCTTGGCATCCCTCAAAAATATGCGAATTGATGTAAAAACAAAAAAATATGATAAGCTCTAGCGCAATTGGATAATATTTAGTGGTGGCAACAGAGTCTTAAGATTTTGAATCGCTATACCTCTAAACACATATCCAATTGCGCTAGAACTTCATATCTTCATATTTTCATTCGCATTATTTTGAGGGGTGCCATCAGAAATTTGAGGGTTACCTTAATACATATATATATATTTATTTTTACTTTGTACACATAGATTGCCGAAAGTCATTAGAAATATTAGTGCTGGAATTTACCTCTACCTACAGAAATTTTAATATTTTTCTATATTAATAAGTAGTAGCGTTTATTTCCTCGACGTGAACGAGTGTACATATGTGGATAATTTTCCATTTATTTATTATAAAATGATTATTGAAATGCGAGATAGAATTTTGAGTAGAACTTCAACTAACAAAATTCTCAACATTTTCTGATTATGTCTATATGAAAATTTTCCAATATTATTAAACATATTTTTCATTCAAATTTCCTCAAAAATATATAAAATAAATGAATAAAATTAAAATTAAAAATTCAAATAGCTTAGCTAATTAAAATGTGTAAAAAAAAAATTTGTTTTGAAGACTCAAACTTGTAGTTGTTAAAGGTTTAGCTATTTAAATCGTAAGTAAATTAATTACTTAAAGTTATATAGAATTATTTTTGGTATAAATTAATTTGCTGGCGTTCATGTGACTAACTAACAATGTATAATAAATACATTGAAATTGATTAAATACGTATAAAGAAACGTTTATGTAGATGTTGAATGAATTTTGAAATGTTTATCATTTTATATATGTTACTTCAATTTAAAATAATTTTACACCATGATTATCTCTATTGATTATATTGAGCGCATGCATGATACGTTTAATAAATTGAAGAATGTGAAAAACAATATTTTATAAATAAATCGAAATAAAAGCATTTAAATATTTACGATACTAGGCTTGATTTGATAATAATCACACAATGAATGGTCAAATTTATTATCAGTTTAGCAGTGAAGTATTTTCTGGAATTATCCCAGTTTTTAAGAGCACCTGGTTTCAGGAACTAATCAGGGTACGCAGTGTGGAAATTTCCGCAATGGAAACGTTTCCATTTGGCAACTTTTCTGCAACGTTTCCACCAAA
>JAABKK020052773.1:0-11444 GCA_011634745.2 Catotricha subobsoleta | reverse complement strand
GGATGGTTTGAATGTGCAAATATTACACAATAAATGTACAATTGCAATTTTTAATTCTGAAAATTGTCGATTGGGAACCATATAATTGATCGAATTATGTAGAAATTGAGGTAGAAAATGGAAATATTCTTTATACAAGCCACACATAATTTTTTTAATTTTTTTTGTAGGGTGGTTTGAAGTTACAAAAAATAAATAAGTTTAAATGATTTATTAGGTAGTTGTTTAAATAATAAGTAAATTACGGAATTGATATTGCTTCGAAGTCTCTGAAGTTTTCTTATTCTAATAGACATTTGTTATTTGTTTAAATAGGCATCTGTTATTTGTGCAATTTTTAGACAGTTGTCTATATATACTGTATATATACAAATGTCTAAAATACCTATTAAGTACGACCAGTGCCAGTGCAAGTTTTAGGAGCAAACGAAATGAACTGTAAATGAGGACGGTATTTCAAAGACATTGTCTACAGTGAATCATACCACCCTCATTCTCACGGGCTCAATTGATATCACACCAAAATTTATGATTTTATACACCATAAAACGTGATCTGTGATTAAATGCAAATGATTTACAATTCATCAATGAAAGTCTACTTATTCGCTTGTTTAATGATTATAAACATTGTAAAGCAATAACAGAATAGCGTATTATTTACCTTGTTCAAAATTACGAATGTAAAATATTTTAATGAAGTTCCCAATTTACGACTTCCATAAAAGTTCCAAGTTGGAACTTCCAACCTCTAGAATATCGACATAATTGTGGTTTATATTTATTTTATTTTATCAAACAAAACGCCAGCCCTGAAATCACAACTTCAACTACATAGCTTTTTTTTTTGTTACATGAATTTTACGTGAGTATATGGGGTGAAGGGTGAAGCACAGTAGGATTGGTTAGCAATTGATATCTAAAAACGTGAGTGTTTCCAATTATGTTACACAACTACCACCTTGTCATTTCAATTGCATTTTATCGTGTCTATGCAAACCGATTACATAACAGCATTTTAATTATATCAATTTATATTCAATTCAACATATTATCGATTACGTTGAACGTTTGCACGATGCACAAACACTCATACACCCCCCCCCTCCTCACATTTATAAATAATTATAATAAGCGATATTTTTAGTTAATAACTTACTGATAATCCTCCGTTTCATATGTCTGAATTGGACACGCTGAATAGCATTTTTGTTCGTGCATGACTAAGTGGTGCTCACAGCTAATACAATAGTCAGATCGATCCTGACACGATGCACAATTCGCTACACATGGTACACATGTTTTATTATCGTAATCTATTTATGGAAAAAATACAAATCAGAAATAGAAATTTATTAAATGTGATTTATCGGAACTGCAAATTATTGTTTACAATTATCGTAAATTTATTTAAAAAAAAAGAAGAAAAAAAAGCATATTTAAAACGGTTTGGACATTTATTTTTTATTTTTTATTTTTTATTTTTAATGCATTAATGTGCTTAAGAATTATTATAAGCTTATATATGTGATAGAGAACATTTTTCAGAGCTGTTATTCGTTGCTTTTGTTGTCATGTCCTCGTTTTTTATATGTGTTATGGAATTTTGAACGGCTTAACAGTTTTCTGTTTTAAATATTGATTATATACCGGGGTTTAAATGGTAGCAATAAATCCAGTCCACTGCAGGAATAATTCTTGCATAATGTCGCGATTTTTTGTATAGTAAACAAGATTCTTATAAGTTTCGCTAAAGAATCATTAATAAAATTCAGTTAATATTTATTTATTGGTAACCGAAGTTCTAATAATATTCTTAGAACATTAAATCTACATGTTTTATTCCATATAATTTTGCTTTTATCACGGTGTTATTGCTTTTATTTGTTCCTCCAAATCTGTATTCCTATAGCCTAAAAACTAGGGATGGCAAGAAAGGGAGAAAGAGGCAGTAGTCGAAAATCGATTAATCCGAAATTATGCGTTTTTTTTGTTTAAATAATCATCGACCATAATCGAAAATTCAGCCAATTAATCGATTAAATCGAAATGAATTATAACTCGAAGCTTTAGAAACTATGCAGTTAACCAATTAACAGCTGACGTCCGGTATCTTGTTACAAATATATTAGTACCGAAAGTTAGTAAACTTCTAACGATCGAATATGTGGTAAACAGGTGTCTTATGAAGAATACGATATGATTTCTAAAGTGAAGCAGAACTCAAATAAATTTTAAATAAATTAAATTTTATTTTTTGCTTTTTACTGCTAAATACTATACATTTAAACATGTTTGACCCGCTTTTTTGATTTCTGTTCCAGTTCCAGGTTAGATACCAAAACAAAACAAAAAATGTGGTTCGAACCCGAATATGTTTAAATGTTGTTCCAGGCTCAATTTCGTCCCAAGTGCAAGCTTGCGTTCCGACAAAGGAACGATTTCGAAGCGGCTAATGGGTTTAAGTTCGAACTGGGTTCGACTCTCTGAAGTAAGCGTATCTCATTTTAGATATATTGAAACAAAATACATACTACTTTTTACTTAAAATTAATAAATTTGTAAAATAATCAACAAAAAATTCATCGATTTTTTAAATTTGTGCGGATTAATCGTATAGTCAAAAATCGTTAAACGCTTGCCAACCCTCTACTACAAACAAACGTAAAAAAAAAAATCTTTATTCACAAACAAACACATTTTATCCGTTCATTGTTGGTTAAATAATAATTTCTAAAAATAAATAAATAAATATTAAAAATTCTAAGAAAGTAGAATCATATTTGGCTTGACAAAATAACAATAACGTTTTTATCCAATTTGTATTATTTATGTGTGTGTAGTGATGCGAAATGTGATAATATATATAAGTATAAACACAAAGCATTTGAAAATTATCGATTATGATGTCAAGACTTTAACTCTTTTGAATATTAAGTACACATTAAACAAATGATTAAAGATTTTTCTTGATAATTTGCTGAATTCGGTACAGTAAATATAACTTGTTTGCACGAAAATAAGTCGTCAAATGTAAATTGTAATAATTCCCCAAAGCGAAATACCAACTACAAAAAGAAGCTTTTATTCCATGGAGATTGTTTTGTTATTGCCCACACCGGATTAAATTCAACTAATTCACTACCTCCTCATTACATTTCGCTTGTATATACTTATCCCATTTTTCTTTTCTTTTCGTTTTTTCTATTTTTATTATTTTTATTTTCTATTCTTGTTTGTGTATGTATTTTTTATAGTTTTTAATTTGTTCATAGCCCGTCATAGCCCGTCTTCTTCTTATCTGTTTGCCTATTAAATTAAAATTATAATTTAATAAGTACAAATAATAACAAAAACTTTTTGAAATCCAAAGAAAAACTTTTTTTGGTTTTGTTTTTGAGGTAGAGAAAGTTTTTACTGTAAGTATTTTGTTTTGATGTTGAGATAATTAAGTTTTATTTCTCTTTTCATTTATTATTTTTCATAATGAAAATATTTCGCAGAAATAGTAAAACACAAAATAATAAATACAAGAATTTCGCTTTGTTTTCTTCTTTTTTTTTCTTCAGCATCTTTTGAAAATATTGAAATCATTCAATTATAAGTATTGAAAATATACTGAAACTAACAATTGAATAAAAATAAAGATAAAATGAAATAATTATTCTTGAAATTTAGATATTTAATTACATAGAATGGAACTCTGACCAAGTTTTAATAAAGTTTTATTATTTTATTCTTTTGATAAATAAAATAAGTACTAAATAAATAAAAAAGCGAACGTATAGATATCACTCTCTTGTTCTTCATAGTTTCGTTTTTCTATACCTCTAAGTGAACTTTTATCCAATGAAAAGTATTTAGGTATGCAAAATGTGGCAAAATAGACATGGTATAGAGTTAGAGAGTTAGTTATTCATGCAATGCTTATTAGGGTGTCCCATTTTTATTTTTAACCATCTCACCATCTCAATATGAGATTTATAGTTTAAATCATAGATTTTAAGTAATTTCTCTAGCGAACATTTTATTTTTAAATTAACAAAAACTTGGCATAAACACGGTATATACGGCAATGAAATGGAAAAATATAGCATGATTATACCGCGTGTTTTTATCGATTTTGCCATTGTTTTGCCTTTTTTCAATAAAAAAAAAATCGCTAGGTTTGAGCTAATCGATCGAGTCCAAATTGAGTTACTATTGACACCAAATTCTACCATATATTTGAAGTTCTCAATTTTATTGGTCTCACTCCCCTAATTTTCTAACTTTTCATACGAAAATGAAATCTGCAAAATATGTGGTTGATCGGTAGAGGAGAATCCGTTTTCCTAAAGATATGAAGTTTCGTGTGAATTTCTGGTAAAAAAAAAGTGTATGAAAGGTAAAGGAGCTATAATAAAGAATATCTTTAAAAAAAAACTCTTCAAATTTAAATTTTCATTTATGAAGAAACCATTTGGAGGTCTGTTAAAGCATACCTTACGAACCACAAAAATGATCAGCAACTAATACTAAGCAGTTCTTATAGTTCGTAATGTATTAAATACTTAAATGGACTGTTCATCTAAATAAATAATAAAGGAAATTTCGAATTGTAAGATTTGTTTAAAAAAAAATGTTCTTTAGCACAGATTTTCACCTTTTCATACAAAAAATATCATGCCGTTAGGGACACGCCTGTCCCATCATACTTTCGATCCCATATTTAACAGAATTCCTTTTTGTACTCAAAGCAACCAAATTAATGAGGTGAAACCGATAAATCAAAAAAGTATTGCATAGAAGGCGACCACCCTACCCTACCGCATATATATGATAGAATCTGGTCCAAGATATTTTCGGCTTTTAGGTTATCTCTACGAGCATATCACCTAATTGTACATATTTAATCCGACATAGAAATATTTTAAATGCTTTATATTCGATGTATGTGTCGTGTCGTGTCGTGTCGTGTCGTGTGTGTGTGTGTGTATAGAAAATGATACAACAATAGAGCTTTTTGTTGCACTTTGAATTTCATTTAATTTGAAATGATAGTTTCTGTTTTTCTGTAGAATTAGGAAAATAGTTAAAACTTGTGAAATCGATTATCTTCTCTGTTTTTTTTTTTTTTTACTCCAAATAGTGAACAACTGCAATATCGCAACTATTTTATGTATTACTCGAGAATTTGGAAAAGTTTTTTTTCTCCTTATTTTAATTTCTTTTTTGCATATGTATGCAAAAAAAAAAACACAAATGGAAGGCGTAAAATGCAAAAATTGCACTAATATAGTTAATGTTATTACATTATTTGAGTTTATAGGTCCCATTCGATGCATATATTCCAGATTACTTTGTATGCAAACAAATATATATATATATGAATAAGAAATACGAGAAATAAAAAATAAAAGAGAATCTCAAGAAAATTAACAAGTTTAAATTGTTTTGTCGTCGCGACACTTTTATTATTCCAATCAGAAAATTTTCTATATGCACACACATAACCCATTTTGTTGAAAATGGTTGTTTTGTATGCCATACATGAAAATGATATTAAATTTTAAATTAAAATTTTCTATTTTGCATAATTTTGATAATTTTGTTGAATTCTCATATTATAATAATAATGTAGTATATTAGAAATTATTTGAATAAACGAAAACATTTTCATAAAATTTCTGTGTGTTATATCTAATTGTCTCTTTAGATTATATGTTAAAATTTAAAGCAGTTTATGATTATATGATGCAGTATTTATATTTTAAAGCTTGTTTTAATCACGAATTAAAAGCAACACCATTATTATTATGAATAAAGGTATTGACATTATAATTATGATCATTAACAATTATGTTCGCTATGTTTATAATCATGCATAATTTATATGTCGTAATAAACGGTATTTATATACAGATTGTTCCAACGAACACACGTTCCTATTTTATTTCATTTTTTTTTTTTTAATGTATAAGAAATATTTAACTTATTTAAATTCTAAATTAAACTCTACCTGTACATACTACAGATGAGCGGCAGATATCCGTATCGGATGCGGATATTGCGGATAAAAATAATTTATGGTACTTAAAAGAAAATAATTTAAATAAAATAGTTGGGCAACTCTCACACTAAATTGACATCAAATTTAATAAAACTAACTCTACATGCATCGTTCATTCTAAATTAACGAAAAACGGTAAACTAAGCAATGCAATAACAAAATCTCTCCTCCCTATAATCATCTGAATTGTTGGTCGAAAACTCGAAACTCTTATATTGTCAATAATGAAATTAATTACTTAATATCCACGGATACCAACGGATATCTGTGGATGCGGATAAAATTAAATCAGTGCGGATACTTGCGGATGCGGATACAATTTTTGGTATCCGTGCACATCTCTACAACGTTCTACCTACGAATCTATTAAAAATATATATCTACGCGTTTATACCAATTTTAGACTAATTCAATTATACCAATTTTATCAGCCCAATCTTTCTTTTATATATCTGTCCCATTTAATTCTATCTGTTGTTAGCATAGTTCTTAATTGTATGAAAAATCTTAATTTTTTTTGTGATTCGTATTTGTTTGAAGAAGATTCTTTGCGTTGAACTTATCGGTTTTCACCACTAAGTTTTGTTCCTTATGGTTATAAAAGAAAATCGATGACAATTTAAGTCGCGGTTCAGGTGAATCTGATCTTTACCCCGGCAACACGTCTTTCTCTAATCTGGCAACCCTAAATTGTTGGAAATTTATTTTGTTAATCCTAAGAAACAAAATTTTGGTGTTAAACCAAAAATTCAAAGTAAAGAATTTTCGTCATTTTCACCTTCAAGTAAGAGCCATTAAAAAACTGTATTTCCCATATAAATAAGAGCCACTTTAATCTGTTATACATATATATATATAAAAAAAAGAAAAGGAAATGTGGCTTTTGTTGAGACACCCTGTATGTTTTCGATTTTGTGACGGCATGAAAATGCCAAATTGTATGTTTATGCCATTTCATGTATATAATTATTGTTCTATCATAAAATTAAGTTTATACACATATATAGCAATTATTTGTGTTAGAAGTTTATTCATATGTCTCTTAATAATTTTAAAAGGTAATTAGGATTTCTAATTTTAGGAAAATAATGAACATATATATAGAAATCTCTACCGGCGGTTGTTTGTTCATTTCATTTGAATGTCTTATTTAAAGTGGGCGCGGGGTGTAGAACTACATACAGAGAGCGTTTTATTTATTTAGAATAAGTTGAATTTATTGTCATTTTGAATAGCTTCAGAAGCATATATGAAATGTAATACAAAATTTAATTTCAAATAAGATTTAAAGCGAACATGTATTACTAAAAGAAACAAAAACAACAAAAAAAAAATTGTACAAAACAAAAGAAACAAAATATTATATTCCGTATGCCAATTTTGCTAATTCAATTTTCTGTTTTGCAGTAGGGCTTCTTTTTTTTTGTTTCATATACTAAAAAATGAATTAACATAACACGAATACCGAATATATGAATTGAAATTAAGCAGCTGCAACATGCAGATCATGTATTTATTTTGGTTTTCAGTATACGGAAATATTTAAGAAAAAGCAACATAAAAATAAAACAATAACAACAACAACAACAACAACTAGAGTGGAAAGCATAATTAAATGATAAATAAAAATGAAAAATAAATATATAATATGTGCTTTTTCGTATATTTGATACCGAAAACAAAAAGCAGACATCATATTTCATAAATGTTTCAGCCCTTTCTTTATAATAAATACGTACATATACACTATTGCCGTAGTCTGTAATTTTGTTGTGTTATTTAAAATTTATTATAGAAATTTACACAATAATATGTTCATTGTTTTAAATAAATTACTGTACATCGACACCTATTTAGAAGCAAAACCATTTAAAATAATTGTACTTATGTCTTAAATGTATTGTAAATGTTAAATATTTTCTGTTCTTTTTTTTTTTTTTATATACATGTTTTACTAGTCTCTATTACGGAGTACAGATGGGGAAGTAACACAAATTATATCTTAAATTGTAATGCATTTTATTATATAAGAAAATATTAAAAATTCATAGCGAATTCTGAAAGTCTTTTGCAAATGTGACCAAGATAACTAGAAAATTTGTATGCAACTAAAGAAAAAAAACAAACAAAAAAACCAAGAAAATATTTAATAAATGCTAATTTTATTGTAATTGAATTTTGAACAGAATTTAATGTTGTGCTATATTACAGTAAACTTTCGAGCAAAAAAACTTACTTTCATAATATCCATCCGGACAAATTTGTAGGCAAACAGCTAAATCGACTACATATAAATGGGCTGGCGCACATGTTAGACAACTATCTTGACCAGCACCTGCACACGTCTCACAGGATTCATGACAAGCCCAACAAACGCTACCTTGATTTGGAAAACTACGTGGTGGACATCGACTAACACAAGTACTATTTTAAATCATACAAAAATTAATGCGAATGAAATTAGTTTTTGATTATTTTACATATTTTTGATAAAGTTTTATTTCATTTTATAAAATTTATGATACTTACTTATCTAAACGATAATGTTTACAAGTTACACATTGTGTTGGTCCCCGACCATAACAACCTTCCTGATCGCATTCTGGATCACAGTCATGCAATAACATTTTATTTGAATTCGTCATAACATTTCCTCGTTGTAGTATTGGCATATTGTGACCGTCAACTGCTGCAACAAATTGTTTTGGTTTATTTGTAATTCATTTTTTTTTACAAACACTATAAGATTGAATATAGTTATAGAATACAAACCGGAATTATAATTATAGTTTAGTGGCTGATTTAAATTGGAGTCGGTGGGAAATACATATGAATTAATGTTTTGTAGTCGTGATAGTGAACCACGATTGCGCCCATCATTTTTCAGATGGATTGGATTATTTTGCGTGCCATAAAATATTAATTGCCATTTTGATAAAATTCCGGGTTGAGTAACACGTTGACGACCACCATTAATAATTTGTAATGTCCACCGACCTTCTGCCTTTTCACCCCAAAAGTGTACACTTAAAAATGGCCAATCATCAAAATTACTTTTGACAATATCTTTTGGTCTCTCAAATAATAAAGTACTTGTTGTACCCATTGACGACGTCAATAATATTCTTAGGTTTCCTCTTGGAAAAAATCGTAAAGTAATTTTGCATTGAACATGCTCCAAAAATTTCACTTCATTTATTGTACCCGCACAACCATTCACATCCATATGAGTCTGTAATGTATATCCAACAGAACCATCAATAGGTCGATCTTCATAGATTTGAGATTTACAAATGTGTTGTGGTGGTACAGCTGTCCACTGTTCAGCTAAACTAACCATAGCACTAGCGTCCATTAAACCGTAACCAAATTTATGGCTAACTTTTCGTTTTACACCATTTAATATCCAACCGGTTTCTTTTTCTAATGGTTCTGACTTTGATGTTAACACAACTAAATATTGTAAATCTCTCCAAGTAAGACTTGGATTAGCTTCTAATGCCAGTGCACTGATACCGGCAGCTAATGGTGCCGACGCAGAGGTCCCAGTATGTTCAACAGTACATATTCTATCAGGTCGTAATAGGCCATCCATATCTACTGTCGCAACACTCTTATCATGACCCGGAGTACCAGAACTATATGTTGTAGCCAATGTTGATGAACATTCTTCTAAATACCATGGCTTATACCTTTACAAACAATACATAAAATAAAAATAGAAATAAATCTTTGTCTTTATACATATTTATATATAAACAAAACACCCATGTTTAATCTATCTCTAAACACAGCTTATTATGTATTTTGCTATATTCGCTAAACCAATTTTTATGTCACTGTTTTTTTTTTCGCCTTTATCAGTAAACAGAAATCTTAAACATGATAATAAATCACATATGTACACTCACCCTCCTTGTGTTGCGCTTGATATTGAAAGTGTGAAAATAGAATTTGTGTAACCATCACAGTTACAAGAGTCACTATAATGTCCACCATTACCTGATGCCCATACAAATATAGAACCTTTACCCTGTCGTCCATTTGTAACACCATAAATAAATGCACGTCGAGCTAAAGGTCCTGGTCCGTCAACCGTTGAACCATCATCCTCGGGACCCCACGAAGCACTATATATATCAATATGTTCTGGATTTAATCCTAATGCTTTAGCCTCAACCGCATCATTAACACTACCATCTAGCATACGTACGCCTGAAAAATATACAATAATACTATTGGGTTACATACAAAAAAAAAGGGATATAATTATTAATGGTAGAATATATTTCAATACAGCTTTAGGGGTTTAACATTAAACAAATATTGGTTGATATTAATGGCATATAGAAAATACTTATATAATAACGTTGAATATGTTCGACATTAAAATACTATATTATGCATTACATTCTTATAATTACTTAATAATCTGCTTGCACAAATTCTGACTCGCCACTAAATTATTAAGCATTACATATAATTATATGTATATATTATACATTTTGGATGGCATGGCATCGCTGACCATTAGGTAAATTATTTCAATACGATCGTACTGTGAAAATAACCTACAGCTACAATTTACGCCATTAAAGTAAAACAATTTAAAGAAAAATTACTTTTTTCTGCAGTGTTTTATGAAAAGCAAGAAAAAATAAATAAATAAATAGAGACACTTCCAAAATAAACAAATAATACTTAGAAAAGAAATAATGGGGTACAATTTCAATTTCTAGAATTTCGCATGCAGAACCGGAAACACAATTAAATTAAAAGATGTGATGATAAAAATTACACCTCAGGGATATATTTGTTATTGTCATTTTGAAAATAAATAGAAATTTTCTTTTTCTTTTTTTTTTTTTCTTGTGTAGAGAATATTTTGAACGCAATTTTATATGCTTTTTCATCAATTTATTTCTGTTGGGACATCATTGTACATTTCAATTATTTTTACGAACGCAATGTAAGTATGTTTGAATCGATCAAATATATTCGCGTGAGACAGAAATAACTTTCTAATAACTAAATGGTGATGTTGATGAATTTTGTTTTCTTTCTTTGTTGGGAAAGTATTTTGTTTTGTTTTTTTTACTTCATTTTTGAAAAAAATGAAGTATAGGTTTAGTGATTTTTTTTTTTTTTTTTTATTTCACTTTTTTTTTGCTTTTTCTCAGGATTGGCTGGACGGATTTTGATGATTGAGGTACCGTTGGACGCAGAATCGGAATTGTGATAAAATATATGGTCAATTTTAGTTTTCAGTTCGAAATTTCGATAAAACAGTTTTCGAAAATGGTCAAAAAAATTGAATCGACCTGACGGTCCAAAAAAGACCAACCCCAAAACCTATATATTTTGATGTCGAATAAATTCTGCGTCTAACGGTA
>JAABKK020052762.1:0-11445 GCA_011634745.2 Catotricha subobsoleta | reverse complement strand
AACATAATTATTTTAAATTCGGCGCTCATTTATAATAATTCTTTATTACACACTGAACTAAAATATGGGCAATTGGCTAATTGCCAAAATAGACACCAGTTAGAGCAGTACACCTCCCTTCTATGTTTCTTACTCTTTCTACGGTTGGAGTAGTTTAGAATAAAAATGAATGTAATTTTATTGGGACTTGATAATAAAGTAGCTGACGTCTGCTGGAAAATGTAGCTGACGTCTGGTGGAAAATTTGAAAATGACGAATTCCCCCGTTAAGCACATAGAAACCAGCGCTTGCGGAATAATTTATAAGTGTAATGACATTTACTCCCCCGTTTAGTGCATAGAAAGTGCTGCCGTCTACAGTCGTTGTCAAGTCCGAATCCATTTGTTTATTATAATAAAATTAAGTTTTGGGCACATTAATAAACGACGTAACCATTTAAGAGGTTTTGTAAGAAATACATTAATTTTGAAATAGTAAAATGGAAGTCATCTCAATATGGACATGGGTTAAAACGAGAAAGTTTGTCGTTATATTTAAATACAACCTTAAATAAATGTTACATCAAAATAAACAATAAAATGCATTTTCTAACTTATTAGACCATATTTCTAATCACATAAACACAATTCAAAATTGATTCCCGTATTAGAAGAAGAAAAAGCGTTTAGTTAGGTAAACGATGATGTAGGATGCGCAAAATAAAACATATTTTAGAAAATTATAGAGCATATCCTGTAGTCTCTTAGTACCACGGATACGACTAATTTTCATTTTGGTATTGTTCTGTTTTTTTCTTTCCTTTTATTGCACTACATTTCTAAAAAAAACTTGAACTTCAGAGCAGGAATTGGGTAATGAAGCTCTATGCATATATTCAAATAATTATTTATACTAATAATAACGCACCATAAATACTTGTACGTGACGGTTGCAATCTTGGTGGTCGAACAATTGTTGGAAATAATAGATCATATTTTGTATCGTCTGCTACATTTGCTTCTTCAAGTATCCAACCAGTAGACTCAAACATTTTTAAATCTAATGGATCACCTTTTAATTCTTTATTCATGATCGTTATTGAATGACATGTTACCTAAATATCATTAAATATTATTTCATTAATTGTTGTTAAAATTTAATATGATTATGTGTACGGAATAGTTACCATTCCAAACAATAAATTATCAAATGGTAAGCGATCAACTTGTCGTAATGGCATTTGAAATAAATTCGTTGATGACATTGGTAGAATTCCCCACATGTCTAAGCCATCTTCAGTTAACGTTCCAGTCTGTAAAAAAAAATTAATGTTAAAAAATGACGCGAGTAGTTAAAAAAAAAAATATTTATAAGAAAATTAACTAACCTTATCAAAGCATACGCAATCAATACTACCGGCCACTGTTATCGAGCGAGGGGAAATACAATAAATATTATTCTTTTCTAAACGTTTTTGTGCATAAAACCGGCCCACGGTCATAGCAGCTGGTAATGCAGGCGGAACTGCAATTGTTATTAAATCCAATGATTCAATGGCAATTTTTGTTGCTGAGACTCCACGATAAATCTGCAAATATACAATTTAGAAATTAAAAAAAAAAAAATAACTAATCCTAAGAAAATCAAAAACGTCGCATCTTCGAACTTAAGTATCAATTCTTAATTGGTAGACACGAGGTTTATGAATTACTGTGACAATGTTTACATTTCCCGCATAATAATGTACCTTTGTAAATAGAGTGTAAATAAAACCGAAACCAGCAATAACACCCAGCAGCATAATGAATTTATACGAATCTTGTTCAAATTTATAATCAACTGGTGGTGGATATAAGATCGATCGTATTAGACCACCTTTAGCAGTTATATTACCAGTATTAATGACACAAGCCAATACTTTTTCGGTGCCAATGTAACGTGTTTGAATTACTTTTGTACCCGAAAATAATACGTGTCGACTGTGCTCCTTCGTATCAAATATTAAATCACGTTTGCATGGTAATGGAGTTTTTGTGACCGGTACACTTTCACCCGTCAACATTGATTCATCTAATATACAATTGCCGCTTAACAGTGCCGCATCACATTGCATTGTACATCCACTCGATGGAATCTCTAATATATCACCTGGTACCAAATAGCGTGTTTCAATTGGTCGGACCGTTCCATCTTTATGGATAACCATTACAGTGTCCAAATTCAAAACTGTGCTGTACAATGCCAGCTGATTTTTTCTCGTTTGTATTATTGACATTGTTATACCAAATGCACTCATCATAACAATTGCAACCGCATAGTAATAATAATCATATGCAAACCATAAGCATACAGAAAATACTTGAAAAACATAATATGGATTCAATACTTCTAAAAATAGCAGCGTCAAAACACCTTTCAACGGAATAAATATTTGATTTAAACCATACACTAAACGACGTGCACATTGTGTATCAATATCTAAACCTTTCTGTTGATGCAATAAAATTGCTGGCACATCCACATCTAATCCTTTTAATTTGACAAAATTTAATGATAGATCATCCCATATGTATCTTAATTGTTTGCATTTGAATATGCGCAATGACTCAATGTCTGTATAGAAAAAATTATAATAGTTAATAAAATATAAGAATAAACTTCAGTTAATTATGTTTGATCTTTCAAAAGTTTACTCACTTTTAAAAACACCACCAGATAAATGAATGGATAAGTTAAATTGTTTCTCATCGGATTTCTCTTGATTACATTCCTCTAATGGTACCAAATCATTCCATTTATCTTTTTCGCTTTGCATTTGTCTGAAATTATTAAGGAAACATAAGTTATAATGCACTTTGTAAAAATTAAAAAGTCTATAAAATACTTGATTGATTCAGCGTTTAGCGTTATGACCCGTTTTACATAATGTACTGTATGTTTTCCTTCAAAATGTTCCTCAACTAATACCATTTCAGCTGTGTCCAATGAACATGGGGTATGTGTTGCCAATAATAACCAGTGGCGCCACCAATGCATAAACAAACGTAACAGACCTCCAGTTATGATAAAACAAAACCAACATAATGATGTGCGCAAAGTTGATCTTTTATAACCAGTTATTGACATTTCATCATCTTCACCTGGATTCAATATGGATGTTGTTGCTATTGTTCTTGTTTCTGTGATTGATGAATTTGATTGATTTTCTGTAAGCAATAATTACGCAAATACATATATAAGAAAAAATATTTTGAAAGAATAAAAAAAAAAACGACTCAGGCGGTCTACCGCCGCAATTTTTCGTATACGGAAATATCATCATCGATTTTAGTTATAAGGTTGTTCAGAACTTTGCTAAATCCGTAAACGAATAATTTCGACGGTAGACTCCCAGGATCCTTATTTTCAAAATAAGTCGAACAAAAAATGTGTATAAGTTATGTCAAAAATTTAAAGGAAGTTTACAAAAAGCAAATCCTTAAAATCGTAAGAAAATTTTAACGATATTAAATTTCTTTTAAAATAAAATGAGTGTGTGCTGATTTAATTTTAATTTTCTGTTAAACTACCTACAATGAACGCATCAAAATTCGTAAATTTTAACTAGAAAAAAATGTCTACTTAATTAGCAAACAAATGTATGAGTTCGCTTAAATTTACTAATACAATTTAATAAAATGATTTATTTATAACTTAAGTATCTTAAATTAAATTGAATTGTATTTAGTCAAACAAAATGGTTTAACTTATATTGCTTGTATTATTCTTAAAACTATCTGTAGTTGATGTGAATCACAATACAATCATCAATGATTCAAATGGTTGAATAATAGTGTGTAGTAATTTACCAATAAAAATAATTTATAATATAATTGTGATATTATGAAGACAAGATTCAATTAAATTAAATTAAAAGGCGGTCACAAATAAATGTAGACAAAATTAATTTAAATTCATAAAAGCGTTGAATCTACAATTGAATTGGATTTTTTTATTTCAATGGGAAGGCGAAGGAGGTATCAACATGGCTAAACATATCGTTATCGATCGCTTTCGCTTTTGTTATTCGATTAAGTTAGGGTAATTTTTTTATCGCATTCATTCTTACCAGATTAAGGCAGATGGAAAGCGCCCGAAGAAAACTTACCCCAACTTACCCCAACTTACCACTTTTTAAAATTTTCAACAAAAATATTCTTAACAAATTACTATCTAATATATTATTTATTTTCAACAGATTTTTCAACAAAATTAAAATTTTATGTAATTGTTATAATTTTCACCTTCACTGTTTACCGAAGTTTGCGATAATGAATCATACACTTCGTTTATGCCAGTGCCAGTGCCAGTGCCGAACTCGGAGTTAAAAGACCCGGGGAAATCAAATTATAAAAGACTTTTCTCTGTCACAAGATTCTTTAAAAAGGCCTGTAATTTTTTATTTATTTGCGATAGTCTTTCGTACGATAGTTTTTTTTTTTTACATTAGAGCAAAGAAACCACATATACAGATTGCTCTCTTTACTTCAGTGTAAAAAATCTTTTAAGATGATATAGACTGTCGCACCGGCATAAACGTAGTGATAAGAAAATGGCGAAAAAATATTAATGTGCATTAAAATAAATCTGAGTTTTACTTTAAAGGGAAAATAAATTAAGTACGTTCTGGGGCTAAATTCCTGAATCAGTCGTAAGTATCTGCATGCGAAACTGTGCGCAATCTCTCGTGTGATTCAGTACAATCAGATTAATATTATTTGATTCGTGTCTTCTTCGTACTCTAGCATGCGACTAAATCGAGTAAATATCGTGCGGATTACAATGAATGGGTCAATGCAATCGGATCATTTTGATGAGATTTAGTCGCATGCTAGTTTACGAAGTAGACACGAAGTAATTTAAACTAATTTGATTGTACTGAATCGTACGTACGCACGAGTCAATACGAACAGTTTCGCATGCGGATAGTTACAAGTGATTCAGGAATTGAGCCCCTGTGCTCTTAATATTACTTAGTTTAGAAAAAAATTTGAAAGACATATGTAAATAGCACTTCAATGTACAAAAGTAAATAAATTGTATATATGTAGTTTGTTAGGATACATACAAGAATGTATGTATATTGTATATACCTATACTTTACGCAGTTAACATTATAAACTAGATATTATGAATATCATGAAGAAGACTGGAAAGACTTAAATACTAATTACCCCCAGAAAAATACCACCACACTTTCTATACTCAGAAATATAAAACTATAGTAATGTTTAGTGAGATTCTTAAATATATGACCAATACAGTGTCACCGCCTGCTGTTTGGAGTAGTTACTTCTATTTATTTATTTATTTATTTATTAGTAGAAAGTATGTAAAAAGATCCCGAAGAACAAATAATCTAATATGTACTTTAATTTTCTTCACTATTTTTTTTTTTTTTTTTTTTTAATAAATCAAACTAGCCCCTTCATTTGATTTTAGTATTCTCTGGAAGTTTGTTTAATAAAAATAATTTCACAAGCCTATATTCTATTAATAATAATAATTATTAAGAAGAAATCGTTCAAAGCTCTATATCAATATTTTTAATTTTAAACGATTTTTTCAATAGCTGTCATAAAATTTAATATAATATTCTATTCAAGATATTTTTCTAATTATTAAAACTGAATTAGTCAAAATGTTAAAATGAAAATGATAATTGATTAAAATTATTTCATCCCTATTATTACACATTACATTTTACCAGAACAATAATTAAAATCAGCTCTAAATACAAAAGAAAATAATAATAATAATAATAATAATGTATTGTGTACGTCATAGTTCCCATACGGAATATTCAAATGAATTATTATGACTAATTATATGGTAATAAATTTATAAAGTACAAAATATTTGCTATTATGAAGAACTTTAGTATTGATTAACTAGATTGGATATAATTAATAAGAATTGACATTTAAAAAAAAGGATGATAAAAAATATGAAGAAAAACGCCGTAGTATTTCGATACAGCCGACAATAAATTGTAATACAGTGAAATCTCTCTAATTGGATCATCTTCATCGTGCACGTTTGATCTCATCCATCCAAATCGATCAAGACGATATTGAATTAGAGTTCTGTCACTGAAATGGGATTGTTCTAATCTAATTGCATTGGATTTCTGTAATTCTGAGTAAAAAATGTTTGATTCAAGAAGTTTCATTGCAAAATGCAAGTTCTGTGCACAAAATATTTTGTCGTGAACAAAAATTAAGAATTGTGTTTGTAATTACCCCGAGTAATTTTAATAAAAGTCATTCAATTTTTTTTTTTTCTTGTGTGTTTTATAATACCTTTAAGAAATACTGTTTTTTGTTCTAAATTATCAGTATTTTGTTGATCATCATTTTCTCTAAAATTGCGACGTCGACTAACATTTTCACTAGAACTTAGAGGAGCTGTTTCACCATCGTCAGCACAGATATTGTTATCAGCGTTACTCGAAAAATTATTACAACTATTACTGTCACTCGATGTTAATGTCCAACTTTTCTTTCCTCCCAAATAGGGGAAACGACCAAATTTATTACGACATGATGGAAATATGGTTTTAATAATTGTAGTATTTGGCAAATGGGTTTGCGTTGAAGTTGATGCATTTGGTAATGGTGGTTGTG
Organism: Catotricha subobsoleta; assembly: GCA_011634745.2. Lineage (NCBI taxonomy): Eukaryota > Metazoa > Arthropoda > Insecta > Diptera > Cecidomyiidae > Catotricha > Catotricha subobsoleta. Next base: position 4,800 of record JAABKK020052762.1, on the reverse strand, counting down.
ATACAGTTGCCGATGTTGTTGTCTTATTAACCAGCGGTGTTATTACTGTAGATATTACTGATGAAGATGATGTCATAATTTTTTATATTTCAAAGCGCACAACACGTGCGCATACAGTTAATACAGAAAAATATAAGTGAAAACAAAAGAATTCACAAAATTAAATGTTATTATTGTATGACACCGATTCAAAAAGTTTTGAACTTTTTCTTATTAATATTTTTGTGGTTTTTCTTACACTTTTTTTTCTAAATGTTACAATGTTTGTTTATTTTATTTCTTACAATTTTATATTTGGTTATAGTTTTTAAAAAGTCATTCTAACGTACAATTATTATCTAATTATTTTATAATTTATAATACTCTAGTATCACTAAACTATATTCACACACGCATTAAATAAAGCTTAAATCTGTAATAGGATTATAGATGGAGATCAATATCAACGCACGCAAATTCACTATTCGTACAAATAATTACCGTATTTACTTTAATACGATGCGAAAAGCCCAATAATTTAGTTAACTATTTGTTTTTGTTTTATTTATTTTATTTTATTTTATTTTATTTTTTTGTTTGTATTATTATAAGATACTTTTTATTTTCGATCAATTGGCACCTGCATGAAAACATATAAGTAGTAACATTAATATTATGAAACAGCAGACACGAATTTAAATGATTAAATTGAATTGAAGCGATGAGTCAAATTACACCATAATATCAAATAGATAACACGTTATAGTTCTTGACTTGTATATATAAATTAATAACGGTAATGATTTTATAAGAGGTAGTTATTATTTGATATAATATATTTTGGCGGGTAATCGAAAATTCCTTGATAATTAATTTATTTTATTGATATTTGTTTCTTTTGTATTTTGTAAATATCATAATATAAATAACCGTAATATATAAATGTCAATTAACAATTTCTTATGTCGACAATGTCATCGATGATCGTTATGATAATATTTATAGTTGATCATCCATTGATTTGACAATTGTATATCAATTAAAGATGATGATGTGTGCTGTAATAATGATGATAGTAACAGTGGTGGAAGTAGTAGAAATTGTTTAACTGGTTGTGTCGTCAGCTGTAAAAGCTGCGACACCGCAGCTTCATACAATATATCGAAAAACTGTTTATATAGGAATGATAATATGAATAATTGTTAGGGTTGATGTTTATATTGTAGTCGATGTCAGTCGCCTGGATCTGGTTTTACTCTCCAGCCGATAAGCGACAAATCAATTGTTAATTTAAGAGCAATCAGCATAATAATTATTGTATCAGCTGTTTCTGTGGTTGCCGTACAAATGATATCTGGTCCAATTAATGATGTTTTCAACGAAATGAATATAATTGATGACTGTCTGTTTAGCTGAAATTGTTGTTTCTGTTGTGGCGGTAATAGCTGTGCAGTAAAAAAAATATTTGATGTATAAGTGCAATTGTTGCGTCGTCGAAAATAGTAGTAATATTGAAAATTATGACAATGATGATCAACAGATTTCAATACGGGTGCAATATTAGATGTAGATGATTTATTTGTACAGTATTTTAAACAATATAATTTTATTGAATCACTTTCAGAAATCATTACGTGTATAACCCCCGTAAGTACAACAAACACAAATAACAACTATGTGTTAATATTTAAATGGAATTTTATTGGATGCTGATTGAAAATATGCACCGAAACGGTTTTTTCGTCTTTTTATTTAAACGTTTACAAATGTTTTACTGTTAATTCAGAATTAAACTTTGCACTTTTTATTATTAACTGTGAACCTGTTTTATTAAAATGGGGTTTTCTACGAATGTTTTTTTTATATTTTTTGTTGAATAAGTTTTATAAACGATTTTTATTGATTTAAGGCACTATGAAAACTCGTCAAATTTATGTTCTTAATGTTTTAATTCTTTTTAATTCCTTAAAGCAAAAACACGTATTAAACACTGTAGATATATTTGTGACTCATTCAGATGTAATTCAATAGTACCGAATTTTGATTCAATGCTTATATTTTATTTGGTACTTTATTCAATCATAAAATTAGATTAATTTTTCAAAAACTTATTAATCTATGTATTATTAACTGATTGAATAAATGTGTGATTAAATCAGTCAGTAAATATAAGAACTTAGAATATTGTCTCAATTACTTAACAATGTCTTTTATAAAATACATATAATAAAATAAATCAAGAATGAAAAACAAACAAACGGAAGATGAAAACGCTTTCTGAGTGACTGAACAAAAACACAAACAGCCTTTCAATTTTTCTTGTTCTATATATATTCCTTTATTTTTTAATTGTCTTAAAAAACTTTAAATTATTGTTCTCACAAAGAAATAAAAAAAAAAACGATTAAGTATACTTAATTAAGTATGTTTCAATTTATATGAATGAAATATTTTTACAGTTTTTGTTCAATAAAAATTAAATTCTTTAATTTAGTCGGACTTCTAAGAGCCCAAAATATTGTTAACATTAAAAATATATTAATCATGATGAAATTGTTTTATTTTATTTTAAATGAGTTTTATAGCTCTGGGTGTACCGTACACACGTGTAGGTATGTGTATATGTAGGTATTTTATAGGTTTTAATATTTCCTTATCTATTTAGCACTCATTCGCAAAATTATTTATATATAACTATACCAATTTTCTACTTCTTTTTTTTTTTCTTTTTTCTTTTTTAAATGATTCACTCAATATTTTAAGTTTATATCTGGACGATAATTTAGAAAATATAGTTTTTTGGCCAGCTAAATTATTACTATTCAGAATTTATCAATAATTAACAGTTGGTTATGTTATAGTTTTTCGATTTTAATTTATTTCATAATTTTTTATTTTATTTTTTTTTTTTTTTTATATATAGAAATTCAATTCTTTTTTTAACCACAAAAATGACACGTTTTATTTCACATAAACTTTTCACCATACACATCCGTCAATTATACACAAAATGTATAAATATGCTTTTTATAATATTTGTGGATGCGACATATGAATAAGAGTGGAGGTATTTTGCTTTATATTTCTAGATTTATGTTATCGTAATCGACATCATCGCTTAATAACTTTTATAATTTTAGAAATTCAGAAATATGTTCCGTCAAATATTCAGGCGAAAGCGTACTTAACACACAAATATCACGAAATATTTATTAATCGTCTGTCTCACTTTGCTCAAGTAAAAATGATTTTTTTTTAGATTTATCTAGTTTGGTGTGTGTTATTTTTTTTTTTCATTTACGATTATAGAACGGTTACTACTTTACCCCACTGCAAATGTATTTTTTCCATTTTTTTATTAAAACATACTTAATACATATGTATAAGTATATTTAGTTTTTTTTTCTTCTTCGGTCTATCGTCAATGTATCAGAAGCACGGACATTGTATACTACATTTATATGTCCGTGATCAAATCACAAGTAATGGTGTGACGCGCGCACATTGTCTATTAACTCAACTATAACTCAACCATGCATAACCTATCTCTATCTATATGTAAAAATGTATACATTTCTCACACTTACACAACAAAATATAGTTTACTTAACCATATATACACATCCATACATATATAATATATAGGCTAATTTTTATTTAGTTTTGACCAGGGCTGGGTATATTTGATTATTTCGAATAATAACCATTTTTTTTTTTGGTAATATAATCAAGTTTATGTCTAGTTTATTAATAAATTACAGTAAAAAATGTAATTATAATTGATATTATTTACATTTTTGACAGGAATAAATTACATTTTTATGTAAATTATTATTTTTAAAAACCAAAAAACCCATGTAATTTATTTGAGGAAAATGTAATTTATTCGAAAAATGTAATTTTTTTGTCATGAAACTTTTGACTATATGGGGCTGTTCACAAAGTATATCACGCGAAAAATCGTCTTTTTTGACTCCCCCCTCCCATTGTCACGGTTTATCACGCTCGACCACCTCCCCCCCCTCTCGAGTGTTTTTCAAAACACTCGAGAAAAAAAACAAGGTGCCTATGAATTGGTACACGGCTTTAATTTTCGTAGGTATGTGTATTTTCATCATCAATACCCGACAACTGAGTTCGAAGAATACCTAATCGATGTGTTAAAAAACCAATACTTTATTCTTTTCAAAAATGAAGTAAAATAAAGTTTAGGGTTCTCAGATGAACGCAAAATTCAAATATAAAAAACTTTAAAATGTAGAAACAAGTGAATTATAAATACATTTCTTATTTCTTATTTTTTTGATGTATTTCTTATATTGAAGCAAAAAATTTCGAGTGTAAATGCATTTTTTTTTGTATGTAACGTTCGGCCACATACACCACCCCCGGGCAATTTCTTGTCACGTTTTGTCACGATTTGACGAACCCCCCTACTCTAAAGAGCGTGACATACTTTGTGAACAGCCCCTATATAATATGGACTGCTAGCATCAAAGACAATGTAGACTATATTGTCTTTGGCTAGCATTCATTTAAATCTGTTACCAAAATATCTCTACCGACTGCAGCAACACCATTTCCAAAACGGCCTTAAAATGTACTAATGTTCGAATGGTTTGCATAGAAAAAATAATTTCATAGTTTCCCGTTCGACTGTAGGGGCGTATAATTTCATAGTTTCCCGTTCGACTGTAGGGGCGTAGTATGTTATATGGTTTAACCTCAGAGTAATAATACAATAGAGTGTGCATATCGTATTTTTCCCATATAAAAAGTTTGATGCAGCACGCAAACATTATCCATAAAAAAGTAGGACGG
>JAABKK020052741.1:0-11445 GCA_011634745.2 Catotricha subobsoleta | reverse complement strand
TCGTTTCCCAAAAGGTTAAAATTTTCTAGCTCCAAAAGCATTTTTAGATGTGACTGGACCTAAAACGACTATTTTTATAGAAATTAATCCGGTAAATCTTCTAAATATTGAGATAAATATTCTAATTTTAACCTTTTGGAACTCCCATACAAAAAACAAACCACCCTAATATTTATGGTATACCATATACATATTTATATTCAGGAATGCTGGCTAAATGCGATGTCGTATAGAAAAAATCTCTATTATCAACTCTTAGTTATTTTCAGAGATGCAACTTTCGTCTATACATTATGCCCTCATCCAAAACCCTCCTAAAAAGTTTTAGTCTTAAATTGTTATTTGAAAAAAATGTGTACTAAAACCTTTTAAGGGGGTATGGGAGGAGGGCATAATGTATGGACGATTTTCCTGTACGACATCACTTTTAGCCGTTATTACTGTATTAGATTTCGGGCATGCCATAATTATGGAGTGAAGTGTAGCATAGCGCCCCCCAGATCATAATTCTAAAAATTACCGTCATATCCATAATTTTATACAAGTCTATTACGTCAGTATGTATTTTCTTTATTTATTTTCCAATTATACACTCTTACCAAAAAAGAAAGACCTCCAAAACTTCGGAATTTTTGACATTTCCGGATAGAGTTATATCTTATCTTATAAGTTTAATATGCATTTAAATTACAGTGACGGAATCATTCAAACAAAAGTTTCAAAGTATTAATTAAATTATTTTAAAAAAATGCAATGCTAGCAGAAAAGCTCCACTACACAGAGAGAACAAGATAGTATATATTCTACCCTTATGGTTATGAGTAGTAGAATCTACTATCATGAAGGGCTGTTTTGACGCCGACTATCCAGATAGTTAAAAATAACTTCTCTTTAAGTAAATAATTTGCTATGAGTGTTACCCGTCTGATGACTAAATATAACCTCTCTTTAAGTATATAATTGGTATTTGATGGTTGGTTATAAAAATTACCCATCCAAAAGATAAGTTAGTCTCGCGGGAGGTCGGATCATTTATCTCTCCCTATAAGAGTTAGATGTGAATTTAATTTTCGTTCAAATTTATTGTTTAAAAAATTGCATGCAATTTTTCGTCTAACTGAAATATCTCACAAACTAGAAGATGTCAACTGAAACTTTCTTCCACAAAAATGTCAGTTTTGTCAAGGATTGCAATTATTTTTTGTAAACGAAAATGTCTTGGAGAAAGTTCAACCTGTATAATAAGCTAATGGGTAAATAGGTGTGCCAAAGCAAAACACTAAAGTAAACGAAAACAAATAATTGTAAGTTTAACATTAGTTTCTTTATTGCTAAAACAATTTAAAATTTATTTAAAATGTAATTATCATATTCTTTTTTCATTTTATTCAACCATGCAATCATTGTCATCAATCCTCGGCTTTAGTTGATTTCCAATATTCACAAATATGTTATTTGAATTCACTTCATCAAACCATTTGCAATCGAAATTATTGTCTGCTAACAATAATACCTTTAACTTCGGAAAGATCTCTTTAATTTTATTGAAATCTTTAATTTTTGTAAACTTATTTTGTCTCAAATCAATATATCGAAGATTATTGAAAACGGATAAGTGATGTAAAATGTCCTGGTCAAATAACTGATTATCGGGTAAATATAATTCGGTTAACGATGAATTTGACTTTGGCTGATATGAAAGTGTTAAATCGATCGACAGGGAATGTAAATCCTTACCAAACTTTCCAATGTACAACTGATTAAGTGCTGGCAATTTGGAAAACGCAATTAAATTCAAATCCATGATTTGATTATTTGCTAAACTAAGATAATTTAAGTTCAAGCAATTGTAAAAAGATTGTCCAATGTGCGTTAATTGATTATCATAAAAACTAACGAAAGCTAGCATTGGTGCACCAGCAAACAAATTATCGGACAACGTTTTAATTTTATTATTGTCAAAACGGATTTGCTTTAATTTTGGTAAATTCAATGCGCCATCTTCGATTGTTTCAATTTGATTTCGAGATAAATCAATTTCGATTAAATTATCTGCTCCCGAAAATGTTAGACGTTTTATAATATTCAATTTGTTGGTATTTAGATTAAGTTTTTCTAATTTTGTTAATGAACTAAATGCATTGTCTGCAATTTCACTAATATGATTTGTGCGTAGGTCCAACTCTGCCACATTCGGTGTTTTTATAAAAGCTGAGTTAGCAATTTGGTGAATTTGGCTGGAACGAAAATTTAATGCAGTGAGATCTTGAATGGTTGCACTTTCATTTTCCATTTTCATTGCGTATAGAAGTTCAGCCATTGCAAAATTGAATAATTTCATGTCAGGAAGTTCTCCAGGCATATTTGTAGAAATCAATTCTTCACCATCGGTCGAGCTCTTCAATTTCAGTTGTACAACTTCCAGGACATTATTTGAATCTGGTGAATTTACTAATGTATTTAGCAGCATTTCATCTTTATTTAATTCATCATCGTCCGTTGAATGCGCAAACATACTGAAACTACATGATTGCTTATGAAATTCATCTACGTAACAATTTATTGATATCACATTGTTCCAATGCGCACATAATAGAAATAACGTAATGTAACTGCAAAAAGATAAACGCATCGAATTTAAAACACTTATTTAAAGTTAATCAAAATCAAAGTTGAAAAAAAATATTTATGAAATTTATTGAAGGAATCAGACGAAATATTGTAAATTCTAATAATAATAATTAAAAATACACCACTTTTATTATTTTCGTCGCTTTATTATAAAACAGTTCTATACTATTTATATTAAAAGTGGTGTAAGTGTAAGTAGGTACGTAAGTACTTATATATTTAATTATTATTATTATTAGAATTTGAAAAAATATTTGTTAAGTTTTTCTTACATTTTCTTTGAGATTATTATTGTGTCCATATTCGCTAAATGATAAAAGTAAACTGAATTGATTTTGGCATAATTTTAAAGGTTAGATTACGAAATTAGGTGAGCGCACTCGTAACCTTTTTTTTAATTATGTACTACGATCAATGAATGCGCATCGATTGTAAATTGAGATTCACCGAATTTGGTAATAATAAGTCCATGCACAGCAAGGTTTATGTTTTTGCCTCCATTATTATTTGTACTACAAATACAGTGCTGTATGTACTCCTGTGGAAAACAACAAGAACAAAATACATTGCTTTGCTCATAGGATGAACAGTGCCCAGCAGAATTTCTCAACACAAGGAGCACGGTCTATAGATTATGTGAAGAAGTGAATAGTTCAAGCTATTTTTATACTAGAAGCGCTGCAACCAGACATCCCAAATACATGTATTTTTGTATATTGATTATTTTTTTTTTTGGATCTCTAGTAGCACCGCAGCGATTGGAAAAGTTCTGACACACTCTAGTGCGGTCCTGAATTTTTAAACTACATTGCTGATATATTTGTTTTCCTATACTTTCACGCCTCATTATTATTTTTAGTTTTTCTAATGGCAGGGTTGACAACGCCACATTTTGCTTACCATTTGCTATTTGAAAGTATTTCTATTTAGGATTCTTTCCGAAACTCTTACTTCACTCACACTTTGCACTTATTTGTTTTCTTAATTCCTCGAAATTCTTATTCTAAACGACACCCTTTGCATTTAAACAGCAATCAAGCGTAGTATGAAATGTGGTCTACTCATGACTACACTTGTGATTTCACATCGCAAATGAATATGAAGTTGCGAGTGCGGTAAATGTCCTTAAAATAAGAAATACAAAAAAAAATTAAACCACATACGATGTAAAATCTCAGCTTATAGTGTGGTCTGCAAATATCGTAGTAAATTTGAATGAACTGAATTTCTTCTATACTTTCTATATGTGTTTTGCATTATTGTTATATAACGTATAGATATTATGAAAATATGAATACATGACGAATAATTACGCTATAGAAATACAAATAATAAAGAAACATTAAAACGTATTTTAAATATACTTATTGCCATCCCTCTAACAAAGCATCAGAATATTTACGAGATAGTAAAAAAAAATATTTGAATTCGTTTATATTTTTAACAAAAAAAATCTCGTTATCAGTTATAAGATAAGTATAATTAAGTAATGCGATTATTTGGATTTAATATTTGTGTATTTATTTGGCGGTTATAATTTTCACTTTGAGAAGTAATTTGTATCGAATGCTTATTGTTCAATTGTTCTCGAATTCAATACATTACATATCAGAATAGGAAAAAGCATAAGACTATAAGCACAATTTGGTCGAGGGCTTTGTTAACCTCAGATTTAATACGTTTTTTTAATTTAAATATACAAGATATTCAGAATTTTCGAATGGCTACTGATTGAATTTTCTGGATTTAAATTTGTAAACAAATTTGTGGTTAGCAGTTGTCGATTCCACTTTTGATATTTCAGTATTTCAATTTTGTTTTCTCAAATTAAATTCAGTGATATTGACGGGCGCCGAGTACAGAGTACTCTACGGTTCGAACCTTCTATTACAGAAAAGACTTCAGGTATGGTACACCCCATTGTAAGCAGACCAAATAACTTAACCTTGTTTTGCGCGTAAGCCTCTCATTGACTATACTACAAAGACTATGTCAATGGAATAATAAATGACAAATGAAAACATAAAAGTAAATAAAAATAAATAATCATAATGTTAGTGGAAGTTGTTTACTATTTATTTGTTTTTTGAACATTTAGTCATTTTTTTTTTTAAATTTCAATTCCATTTGATCACACAATTATTTCCATCAATAATTTTCTTCTTTAGTTCTACAGTATTTAAAATGATGTTATTTCCATTCGAAAAAGTAAGCGCTTTCTCAAACCAATTGCAATTGAGACTATTTTTAGTTTAACAATAAAACATGCAACTTCGGAAATATCTCTTTTACTTTATCGAAATCGTTAATGTTTGTTAAATTATTTACTCTTAAATCAATGTCTTGAAGATTATTGAAAACTGATAGATGATGAAGAATGTTCGGATCAGATATCTGGTTGCCGTTTAAAACCAATGATGTTATCGATGAATTTGATTTCGGGAATTGTAAAATTGTTGAATTAATTGTCGAGGAATGTGTTATTTTACCAGCATGTCTAATATGTAACTGATTAAGTGATGGTAGATAAGCAAAAGCAGTTAAATTCAAATCCATTATTTGATTAATTGATAGACTGAGATAATTCAAGTTCATGCAATTGTAAAAAGCTTTTCCAATGTGCGTTAATTGATTATTATGAAAACTAACGAAAGCTAGCATTGGTGCACCAGCAAACAAATTATCGGACAATGTTTTAATTTGATTATTATCCAGACGGATTTTCTTTAATTTCGGTAAATTCAATGCGCCATCTTCGATTGTTTCAATTTCATTTCGAAATAAATCAATTTCGATTAAATTATCTGCTCCCGAAAATGTTAGACGTTTTATAATTTTCAATTTGTTGAAATTTAGAAAAAGTTTTTCTAATTTTTTTAATGAACTAAATGAATTGTCAGCAAGTTCATTGATGTGAGTGTCTCGCAAAGCCAACTCTACCACGTTCGGTGTTTTTATAAAAGCTGAATTAGCAATTTTGTGAATTTGACTGAAATAAAAATCAATTCTATTGAGATCATAAATGGTTGCATTTTCATCACGTATTTTCATTTCTGCTATGAGATTTGTCATTGATAACTGGAATAGTTTCACGTCAGGAAATTGTCCAACGATATTTGTAGAAATCAATTCTTCACTACTATCGGTTGAGCGTTTCAATTGGAGTTGTGCAATTTCCAACACATTATTTGAATCTGGTGAGTTCACTAAAACATTCATCATCATTTCATCTTCGTTTAATTCAACATCCTCTATTGAACTCATAAATAAACTGAAACTACATGATTGTTTTCGATGTTCATTTATTTGACAAGTTAATGATTTCACATTTTTCCAATTCAAACATAATAGAAATAACGTAATGAAACTGTAAAAATAAAAACGTATTGAATTTAAGAAAAAAATAATTATAAATTTAATCGAAACCCAATAAAGAAATTATTATCTTACATTTTTATCAACATTATGTGTTGTATTTATACATACGTGTTCGTTAACTGATAAAATTAAACTGAAGTAATATTGGTTGAATTTTAAATTCAAATTGACAGAATTAGGTGAGCGTACTCGTGAATATCGCTTGAATGAATAAACCAATTTACAACAGATTTGTTGTGCTTTGTATAAAACAGGTAAAACAAATAAGTGAATGTAATCGCTGATAGAATTATGTATTAGGATATAATAAAACATTTAAGAGATATTTGCAATTGTAAAGTCGAATTGTGGAATTGTAAGTTCTGTGAAACAAGGGCTCTCTCAGAGGGCGGAGCCGTTGCGCTCATACAATATTATTATATCCGCTGATTACGTACGACCAAACGACCAACTTTCGGATATTGTAATATTTAGACAAATGTTCACCTATATATTATATTATACATAATTCGTACATAGACTATTTTCAGATTAAATGCTTAGTTTAGAAGTTATATCGACGTTGGAATATCGCAGTTGCCGCCACTTCCTGTGCATCGCATTGTAATTTGTGATTTAAAAGCGAAAAAATGAAACACTTAAAGGTACTGTCGTTTGAATTGGAATGAAATCGCAAAATTTCACAGACTTAAAATATGCGACTACCGTCACCTGAAACCATCTTTAATTTATCAGTCGCAAAATGTTCACAGGGATATCATAATTGCGGCTCTGATATTTTTAAATTATTTGTGATCTAGGAATAACCTTGTTGTGAAAATAAATAAAATTTAAAAAAAAAACACATATTTACATGTTTTACCTCTTTTTTGCTTTATTTTTTTTTTTGATTCGATGAGCTCACACAATTTTTTTATGTTTTTACAAAATAGCAAATAGATTTTTGATTCTTTTTATGCTTTTGGTAAATCATCAGATCAGTTAAGTGTTAATTTAAATTATTTATATGTAATTATATTATAAACAAAATGAAAATATCATGTTAAGAAGTTATAGTTGCTTGGCATTCAGTGTTGGCTAATAATTAACTATTAAATATATCACTTCTATGGTGTCCAGGGCTAATAAGTTTAAGATTAATTAGCTAAACAATTGTTAATGTAAAAGTTCGTGTTAATTCGTCCAAAACTTAAACAAATATGAAAGCTTTGACTCAACTTCAAATTAAAATAAATATTTTCTTTAAATGAGATTTGCTGTGTTGGGTAAGGTGTCGACAAACAATTGAACCAGTACCACGTGAAATTGTTGTTACAGTTTTATATTGATTAAGAAAATATTGAACAAAACTACATAATTTTGATAGTCGGTTATAGAAATTATTACTATAAATCTAATTTTTTTTTGTTTTTTTGCTGTACATAGATTTTGTTTAATTTTTATGTTGTGGAATTTGTGTTTAAATATTTCAAGAAAATGTTAGTTACATGAGCCATTTAAAGTTTCTAATAAATGTGTTAGACAAAGAGGTACAAACAACGTAGAATGGCTCGGAACCTACAAGATACTAAGGACGGTAAGCATCAACAAATGTAACACAGCAATCTTGTGTAACCCGTGCTTTTGATAAGTTTCAACTCGTTGAAATTTGACTAAACCTCGAGTTTCATGAAACCCGTGTTTTGAAACTCGAAGTTTAGGTCAAGTTTAACCGAGTTGAAGTTTACCACAAAATTTAGAAAACTTTAACAATAAAACGTGTAAACGCATGAAAATAAATGAAAAGCAATAAATGTAAGTTTACCATAAAAATATTTATTAATTATAGAGATATACTTTTAATATAATTTGGAAATTTATTTTCATATTTATCTTTTTTGATTTTTATTTTTTATTCAACCATGCAATTATTGTCGTCACTCTTCTTATTTAGTTCATGTCCAATATTTAATAATATATTATTTGAATTTGAGAAAGCTTGCACTTCATCAAACCATTTGCAATCGAAATTATTGTTTGCTAACAATATCACCTGCAACTTTGGAAAGATCTCCTTAATTTTATTGAAATCATTAATTTTAGTAAAATTATTTCGTCTCAAATCAATATATCGAAGATTATCGAAAACTGATAAGTGATGTAAAATGTTCGGGTCAAATAACTGGCTATCCGTTAAATGTAATTCTGTTAACGATGAATTTGATTTTGGCTGATATGAAAGTTTTAAATCGATCGAAAGGGAATGTAAAACTTTACCGAAATTGTCAATGTATAACTGATTAAGTGCTGGCAATTTGGAAAACGCAATTAAATTCAAATCCATGATTTGATTATTTGCTAAACTAAGATAATTTAAGTTCAAGCAATTGTAAAAAGATTGTCCAATGTGCGTTAATTGATTATCATAAAAACTAACGAAAGCTAGCATTGGTGCACCAGCAAACAAATTATCGGACAACGTTTTAATTTTATTATTGTCAAAACGGATTTTCTTTAATTTTGGTAAATTTAATGCACCATCTTCAATTGTTTCAATTACATTTTGAGTTAAATCAATTTCGGTTAAATTATCTGCACCCGAAAATGTTAGACGTTTTATAATTTTCAATTTGTTGGTATTTAGAAATAGCTTACTTAGTTTTTTTAATGAACTAAATGCATTGTCAGCTATTTCATTGATTCGATTATCCCGTAAATTCAGATTTTCTACATTTGGTATTTTTATAAAAGCTGAATTAGCAATTTTGTGAATTTTGCTGGAATGAAAATTTAATGCAGTGAGATCTTGAATGGTTGCACTTTTATTTTGCATTTTCATTGCGTCTAGAAGTTCAGCTATTGGAAAACTGAATAATTTTAAGTCAGGCAGTTGTCCAAGCGTATTTGCAGAAATCAATTCTTCACCATCGGTCGAGCCCTTCAATTTCAGTTGTACAACTTCGAGCACATTATGTGAGTCTGGTGAATTTACTAATGTATTTAGCAGCATTTCATCTTTATTTAATTTAACATCGTCCGTTGAATGCGCAAACAAACTGAAACTACATGATTGCTTATGAAATTCATCTGCGTAACAATTTATTGATATCACATTGTTCCAATTCACACATAATAGAAATAAAATAATGAAACTGTAAACGGAAATACATATGGAATGTAAATACAATAAATAAATTTACTGAAAATCATAGTTAAAAAAAATATTGATAATTTGTTTTCTTACATTTTCTTTCGTATTATTATTGTGTCCATTTTCGTTAAATAATAATTATAAACTGAAGTGAGATTTTGGCACAATTTAAATATCAAGATCAAGTAATGAAAAGAACCAACTTGTAATTAAGTGAAAATTACGATTCCGAATTGTTAGAATTAATCGTTATTAGTTACATTTGAACCAGTGATGACCTTTTTTTTCATAAAAATACAAATCGCATTAAAGAATTCAGTATTTGCATTTTTATTTTTATTTTTATTTTTTTATTCAAGTTCAAGTTCCATATTATTTTTAGCCTTTCCAATGTCTCAAAATATTTACGAGATTGTAATTAAATTTTAATTTCTTACAAATTTTTGGTAAACAGATAGATATTCTCATTATCAATTATTTATATTTATTTAATGAATTAATTGGATTTATTATTTTTATGTTTATTTTGGCTGTCATATTTTGACTTAGAATAGTTTGAAATAGAAATCAACGAAGTATCGTTCATGTAACTTGGTTTTATGCGGGGTAGAGCACATATAAATAATCGGTTAATTCAAAAACTCACATAATTAGTATTTCAAAGTTAAATATATTGAAATAATCTCATAAGAACTTTGAATGTTTAGATATTGAGCTCGGATTATATTATTTATATCATATTATATAATAAAAAAAAAAAATTAAATTAGACTTTGGTACTTTGTCCAGTGATGATGAAAATAATGAAAACAAGCTGCGCCAATACATTGCCACAAGTTTCATTTTATTTATTTTTTTAAAAACTCTAGAGTAATCTTCCACATTTTTCCATATCTCTCTAAATCTCTGCAAATTCCTCAACATCCTTCCACGTTCCTCTACATTCCTACATATCTCTTCACATCTCCACAGATTCTTCTACATCCCTTCAGATCCCCACAGATTCCTCGACATCCCTTTACATCCTCAGGCATACTTTCCCAATCATCATCTTTATTTACCCCTATCTCTGCCAAGAATATTTATTTATTTATTATTTTTATTTATTACCATTATTAATATTAATGTATTCAGCGTAATGTTTCTCCCACCTACTGAATGCTAGCAGGATGGCCCAATACAATAATGATTGCTTTCGTGGTAAGACATGAACATACAATAAATTTTTCTGGGAACCACGGGAAACCAGTCTATCCATTACATTCTGAAGCTATTTCATCACATCTTAAAAAATCACTACTGTTCAGAGATCATCATAATAGCCTTTGACTTTGCAACTATGCCATTATTATTTATTTATTGATTTTTTGTTACTATAATACGAAAATGTTTCATTGTCTTGAATATGAGATTATATAATTTTTAATTATCGTGAGCATAGCCGTCATAAATAATATAAATATATATATATATATAATTATATATATATAAAATATTGAACTGTCAAATATCCTTGACATTTCATATTAAATAAAATACTAATTCAATAATATATCTTATTTTCGGCGATTTACCTCCCAAATTACCTAATTTATTTGTATTGTTCATCAAAGTTCAATTCAATATTATACGGATATCATGCTTTTCCAATCATCAGTACAACTTATCGACCATCTGTATAACCATGATATTTACACTAAATATACCAAGCATAGTATCTTTTAGAAAGTACATTGTTGTATTAATATATTATTTTTTTATCTGTTACAATGAAAAAACGAATTCGTTGACGATCGAAAACCCACAGACGTACCTACCTAATGTTAAAAAATAGACCCATGGCCGTGGACATATTGTTAGCCTCCGCTACTCTCAAAACATATTAAAAAAAAAAAAAACGTAGGTCTAATTCTCGAGATAATCAAGAAAGATGGATAAGACATCATATTTTAAAGGACGAAAAAGCCATCACACATTTTCAAATCTATTCGCGATCGGCAACAATTATACAACTATTGAATTAATTGAATTTATTAAAATCCTCCCACAGATTATAGAGATATATCATCCGGATATAGAAAAACAAGCTACCAATGAACCGGTACATGACTTCATTTTTGTTAAAAAAAATAAAAAGTGCACGCACAAACAAAAAATTAAAAATAAAATAATTTAGATGATCATTAGTAGATTCTAATATGTTTGCTACTGATAAAACGAAAGAATCACAAATAATAAACAACAATTAAATAACCATAATAATGATTGTTAACTATAATATTCATGCTATAAATAGTGAAGTATTA
>JAABKK020052719.1:0-11447 GCA_011634745.2 Catotricha subobsoleta | reverse complement strand
TATATTACTTAAAAAACATAATTGAAAATAACCAATTTTATCAACAAAAAAATCTATGGTTTGACAGCGCTTAACTACATGTTTTTAGCACCATCTCTTTGTAACGACAGAGGCGAATATGTACAGATTTAAAAATGAGATATAAACAAGTTACAAATAATCGTCATTACTAATAGTACAATTTAAATTAAATTATTAATATTTTTTTGTTTTTAAATGTCTATATATTTGATTCCAGGAAAAGTATATTTTCTCAAAATAAAAGAAGACATGGAATCGTAAAATTTATAAATATCAAATTTTCATAGCTTTTAAGGCCTTTAACAGTTAACATGAGTCATTACATTCAAATGGTGGATTAATGAAAGAGAACTTGATATACATTTACTTATTTTTTTTTCTTTTCTTTCGTTTCATTAAATGTTATAGACTAACTGTTACAAAAAAAAAAATACAATATAGTACTGATGGATATAAAGTATAAAGAATAAATTATATATAATATAGTAGTGAAATGATGACATGATGACATGATGACACACTATGATACGAAAATATATTACTTATCATTATAGGTACTTCTGCTTGGTTTATGAGACCTAGTATCGTGTGATTTGATTGTTTGATTTAATATAAAAACATTCATATAATATTTATATTGTCCTACTTACCCTATTACCGTAGTATTGTTTGAACTACAATAAATTAATAAAAAAAAAATATAATTTTTGATACAAACAGCAGAAGTTGTGAAGCTAGAAACTAGTATTTGAATCTTATAAATTAATAATCAAATTAAAGTAATTCTTTTTTATTTGCCTTGCATTGTAAATCTATACCAAATCTTGAGATATTTAAGCAATTTTCTAATATGTACATTCATCCAGTTATAAAATCTAAATATTTTTCACGTGAAATAATCCAACATGACCCCCCACCTTCTTATTTATTATCTTATCTATGTTTGACGTTCTCAGGCTCACACTGTTTTAAAATTTTCTTGGAACTCGTTTCATTTGAAAACATTTTCTGTTTGAATATCTCTTTACATATTTAAAAAATTATGTTCAGTAAATGCTTTTTCTGGCATTATTTTTTATTCTTCTATTTTTCATGAATAATATAGAAAAGAAAAATCATGAAATTTAATTATTCGTTAGCTGAATATAATGACTACGAAAAATTATTATCAACTATTATTATTTTATATGTTATTTTCAATTTTAAGTTTTATTACCAATTTAAATATACTGCCAAAGAGTTGAATGAATGATCTTTGATGAAGATTGATGATGAATATGGTTTTAGACATGTAAAGAGAACCCTTTAAATTTAGTTTCATTATTAATTATTGTTGATAGATTATGGATATGTGGATGGTAGTGGTTGCGCTAGTAGGATAAAGGAATTAAACCAGGGATGTTAGGAAAAGTCTTAATTAAACTAAAAGACTAATTTATCAATCGAAGCGTTCATGTTGATGTTAAAATGCATACGACAAGAATATAATTTTAATATCTGAAAATAGGATGAGTTATTTCATCCCTTAATATAATAAATTTTGTATTGGGATTAAAAACGAAGAAGACAAACTATTGTGTTCTTTTAATACAGTCGCTTCTTTTTTTTTGTGGCTTTGGCATTTAGATTTTTCTTAAAGGCCTTGGCTATTATTATTAAACCTTATATTATGGCTAATGTGTGCAATATGTCTTATGGTTTAGTGTTTTATGGTATAGTAAATAGCTGGAGGACTGTTGAAAATTTATTAGCCATATCCATATATGTATATACATATTTACAAATTCCAAAACCTTTGCCTAATTAGAGATAAAATGTAAAATCCCTTTTCATTTAATCTAAATCCTCCTAAGACTCCACAACATAGAATGAATCCTAATTAAATGTTATTTAGTACAATCAGTTGTAGCATTTTGTTGCTGCTACTGGTAACATATTTAGTCAAATTGGTGTAGTCTACACAATATAATTATACACTCTTCCGATCAGATAAAATTATACACCCGTATATATTGTCACAAATATACATAATGGAAGCAAGCCAAATAGGTATATATTGTAAGTAACACTATAGTATTGTTTGCAATAGATTTAAAGTTCTTCGGTGTTAAAAAATTTCCGCCCAAATTTACACACACAGCCACATACACAATTATTACAGAGTGGATTCGGTTTGCCATAGATTCCAAACAAATATATAAATTATGCAAACAATTTTCTATTATTTAGGAACAGAACAGCAACTCGCACAGTTAAGCAGATAAAAAATAAGAAAACAACTAATCCGCCCTTAAACTGATAATACATAAAAAAAAGAAAGGTTTACATCCAGCAGGAAAACGAAGTTTTTTTTTGTCCTCTTCTGCTTCTTAGCTTCCACATTCAACTTCATTTCTTGACAATTCTACAATTCTGTTTTCTTTTTTCCACTCGACATATCCCTTTCACACAGAAACTTATTAACTTATTCTTTACTTTCAAATTATGTACATTTTGCTATGACGATATACACAATAGATTGAAGCGTAGGTTGATGGTAAGACGCATGTATTTTTACCCCAAAAATTTTACGACACTAAAAAATAAAAAATTGAAAATCAAGGATAAATTTTTCGTCAAGTTCTTGACAACAAACCATAGAAAAAAAATAATACAACAATAATAATAATTTTTTTTACTGAACTTTTCTATAAAGAATTAGAATAAGTTGAAATGATGAAGAAAAATAAAAATCGAAAAACAAAATTGTTTTTGCTGTGTTTGGTACTTATATTGAAAAAAAAAGGCAGCCAATATTGTTTGTTTGCATGTTGGAACTTTTGAAAAAGTAAAATTTTGGAAACCGTCCTGAATGCGAACCGGTATTTACTGTTCTTTTTGTTGTTGTTTTTGTTATTATTGTTATTGATGGTCTATTAAATGTAGAAATGATGGGAGAGTAGAAGAAATCGAATATAGAAGAACACCGCCATCGACCCACCCACCATCATTCTTCTGTAAATAGTAAATTCCACCCATCGTTTGTGACATTTTAGACATCTGCCTGTTACACCCTTATTTCATTTCACCCTTCATTCATATTACTCCAAGGAACCAATTCATACCCTTTATTCATATTATTACTGTGTTGTGTGTATTTGAAAGTGAATGTAATTCCTAATATTATAGATATAATTTTGTGTATACTTTCTTATAAGGTGGCATAAAGTAGATTCAATTCTATTCTTACTATGACTATATTAATATACAAACAGAAAACCATACCATAGAGAATTATTCACGAGAAAATATTTCCATAGAATAGATGGGTTGTATTGTAAAGGGAAGTATGAAATACTCTTTTCAATCGTCATTCACAATGGTGTACCAAAGATTTGCCATAGCCATCGGTAGGTTAAAAAATATTGAAAAATTTGTTATATTCTTCTAGGAGTAGCGTGCAAAAAACGTAAGAGTGAATGTAGAAAACTTAAAATTTTCCTTTTACCTTTGTCTATTCTACCTTTAGTGAATAAACTTATACTATGCTGTATTCTACAGACTTTATAACATTTTCATGGACGAGAGGGTTATTTTTCATCGAACAAAATATGTATAATAATAACAAACAATATCTCTCGCACCCAAAAACGACAATACAACCTCAGACGGTTGAAATGTGATGCACCCCGCGCGTTTTGAAGAATATGTATTTACATGGGCGATGAATGAATGAATGGATGAATGGATAGATGGATGGAAAGACTGCTTGCTCGATGGTATCTATCGTACGTACCGCATCACATCGCACCACATCACAACACATTATATAATAAAAATAAAGTGAAAAAGGAAACACCAAAAATTTTTTTGAACAGAATTCTAATTTGATTTCACTCTCGATATAATGTGGCGGAACTTTCTACTTTCTGCTTTTATTCTTCATTTTATTTTTTGCTTCATTTTTGGACGATGACAATAACAACGACGACGACGACAACGTGAAATTATGTGTTACAATAGAAGTAGAGAGTTGACGTACCGTAAACATATTTTTTTTTTTTTATATTTTCTTTATTCAGGAGCTGCGAGGAGCACATAATATTGATATTGTTATTATGCCAAAGGGACATGATCCTGTCAGTGACATTGTTATACATTATTATGTTTCGCATTATATTCTTATGCGATTCCTATGATGATATTATGTTATATACTTATATACAGTAATATTGCAATGTGTAGGAGAGTAGGTATAGTGTGATGCTATGGTTGGTTTAAAATAGGCATATAATAACAGCATAGACATTTTATGTTAAAATAGAACGCAACATACAAACAAAATAAAATAATAATACGTTCATTTGAAATTTTAATTTTATTTTATTTTTTTCGTCTTTTCCATGCTTATGCATGCTTTCACGCATCATACGCTACATTTACTTCGATTTTTCATGTTGAAACAATAAACATTATGGATTTTTGTATAAAATGAATGAGAACTGAGTGCAGAGGTGGGAGATGGCGTTTTTGGCATGCTTGGATGAATATTAGTGGGTCTACTCTATGCGAGTGAATACAAGAATAATATGCATGGAATTCTATATTGCCTGTGGGCTGAAATATTACATTTTATGAGAAGATTAAAAAAAATTGATCTTGCTTTTCTACTATATTTAATGCGTTAGATTCAATTTATTTTATTCATAAGAATCATTTTAATTATCTTAATAATAATAATATTTCATTAGTTTATTATATTTGTACGAATTCTTCTGAGTTTTTATAACTCTTCATATTAACGGAAAAAAGCATGGCTTCTATTTTAAACTTCAGTTTTTATTCCAAAAGAATTTAAACCATTAAGTGACATAGTCAAAGAATTTTTAAGTACCAATATCTAAATCGCTCTATTTTAAGATGTATGTTAACCCTATAACATTAATTACATTTCCTGTAGTAAGAACCAACCACATCGATCAGTAATCAGTAATGATTCATTCAATTGCTATTAACACAATATGATATTATATTAATATTTCTTTTGCGCCTGCCAATATCATCCTATTCAAAACCACCATCAAACATAGCAAAGCGTGCAAAAATTAATGAAAAAAAAAGGATTTTCTCTATTTTTCTTATGCGTTTTTGTTATACATATTATTATTCTTCAATAGCTGTTGTTGCTATTCCATCAAATGCAGACTAATCAATCTCTCTTATTTATCCATCCATTTTCTTAAACTTTAGTTGATTTGATAAAAACGCAGGTTTTATATATGTATTTTTTACTCGATTTAATTCTCAATATATTTTAACACTGCTGACATGCCAATGTACACAACATTTTACCAGTACAACACAATACAATTGTATATTGTTACGAGTTAGTCTTAGACATAAACAAAAGTTAGCGAATTGATAAGAAAATATATACGAAAGAAGAATATTGTTCAACATATAGATAAGCGTCTGCTTATATATAAATATGCCATCTCATCCTAAAATTGAAGTGGTGGGTATTACAATGGTGATATGGCTTATTGTAATGATGATGGGTTTCAATGTATAAGTTAAGACATATATACATCTCAGTATTAAAATAAGTGATGTGATGTACAAAAAAAAGAAGAAGAAAAAAGAAATATGCAGAACCACCATTCTCTTTCTTGCCTTTCTTTTTCTTCTATTGCAACTTTCTTATAATATAAATAAGTTTAATGTCTTAATTTATCAAGAGGTGTTTAGAGATGTCTTCTTTTCATTTATTCTCTTACATACAATAGAAATATTTTTATACTATAGTTGGCTGTAGAGTTTAGTTACAATTACATTTAGAACTGTATGTAAATTGCTGAATGTTAGTAAGAATGGAGTAATAATAAATTTTTCTAATTTTCATCTCGACAATATTACCATTTTGAAGCTTATACATCACCTAACACCTATTTAAAATGTAATAATGCTGAAAATTCCATTATATTTGAAAATGAAGTGATGAAAATGTTGTTGATCTTACTTCTTTTCTTTTGTGCTTATTCTTTTCTTATATCGCTGAATTGAATTAATTAATTATTGTCGTACGGCGTACGTGTTAATACTATAACTTTAACGAAGCTTATTTGAATATACGTATAGTTATAGCAGGTAGTGTAATAATTTATTTTTCATCATTATTAAGCTGTTCAATTTACTTCCTTCTGTTGGCACGATGGTCCGATATAATAATGATTGCTTTTGTGGTAGGCAGAGCAGTAACCAGCGTATTATCACAGAGCTGCCTAAGTCTGGATTATTTCATATAATAATTTATAAATACATAGTTATATGCTAAATTTTGCATATATGTTCGCAGTTAAGCTTACGCATTTTCTAGTTGAATGAATAAATGGATTAGTTATTATAAATGAAAGGTGAAATATGTGATCCTAATATAAAAGTGATAATGAAAAGGTAGATTCATTTTAAAACAACGAGGAACCAGATTTTTGTTGGATTTATGTATAATATATGAACAATTTCTTTTTGATAACGTATTTTTTTTCGCTATCGTAATTATATTAATTCTCATCTTCGAATAAATTTGTCAATTGACGGTTATGCGTTTGAACATCTGGAATTATTTTTGAATCTTTAGCTATAATTTCAAATTTGATCTGATATTAAAATTAAATGATGATATTATTTTTAATTCAATTTCATCGTATCAATTAAAAAAAGAAATCAAATAATTCAAATAATTCCATCAGAACTTTTTCTGATTTAAAAATGATTAAAATACACTTTTATAAATATTGTAGAGAAATATTGAGGAGACATGAAAATAATTCAATAAGTTTGATGACCAAATAATTCTTTGCAATGCCTTGAAGACATCGATGTGAACTTGAAACATTAGTATCCACGTCTTGAAATTATCTCAAGTATGTTACTGAGATTATCTCCTGAACATTCATATCTCAGCAGCAATATTTTGAACATTAAAGAAATATTTGAAATCACTTATTTTTACATCAAAAACGTATATGTGCTGCAGTCGCCGGACATACGCATATTATAAATAAAATCTGTACTGATGACTGCAAAAACGTGTAATAAATTTGAGCTAGACACTGCTACATGATACATGTTTAAGGATTTTCTACATACACATTGTCTCTAATTTGTACAATACAAACTGGAGCTGATGGGAATTTGTTAGGATTTTGAAGAAAAGTTGATGTGTATATGAATCTTGGGATACAGAAAAACACTGGATGGTAGATATTTGTTTAATATCATTAAGACAGTACAAAAAGAGGGCGGCATTATTTAATTTAAATAAATCTGCTTTAAAGTCTAAATAGAATTGAAAATTAGAATATTTTTTTTTTTATTTATTATGGATTAATTAAACTTGAAATTCAAATTGAATAAAATGCACGAGTCTCGTTAAAAAAAATAGTTAATTTATAATTTTTCTATTTAAATAATAATATTTTGTTAAACCTCAAACTAACCAAATATATTAATAAACGGCATAAAATCAGTTTAGACTCGATTTAGTTTGTCTATAGGATGACAGGAATGTAAAATTATCCATTGGGCAAGTTTACAAAAATCCATTATTTTAGAGTATGTAAGTACCTTTAAACACGATTTTATGTCTTTACGTTTAAAATTAATTGAAATTTTGAAGTGGTTCAAATTCTCAGTTCTTCAAAATAGATAAAGAAAACCGAAATTTAATGCATAATACAGTCTTTCCAATTAATTATTTAATTATCATAATTTAAAACGCAAAAACTAATGTCATATTGCGCGCTATATACATAATGAGTGCTCCGTAATTAATTATTTAACCCATTGCGCACATCAAAATTAAATGTAATTTTAGCGCAAAATATTAATGCATACAAATTTGAATAATTACTTAATTGGTTAAATGAAATTTCTCTCTTTCATAAAAAAGTTATTTTTTAATTTATTTTCCGACGACCTAAAATAATAGACTACAAAAGTAAAACGGCTCACGGCTCATTTTTCATTGTTCTAATGTCAGTCTTAATTAATTCTTCATTGTTCTAATGTCAGTCTACGGTATTTCGCCGCCTTACTTTTGTAGTCTATTCCCTTGCGAAAAGGCTAAACTATTCGCGATCTGCATGCTCACTAAGCGGCAGCCGTTTCTATGCAGAAAAAGGTGATCAGAAATGTCAAACGCATAAAAAAGGTGTCGTGAAAAAAAAATGACATATTCTGATTGGTTGGTTGTGTAGTTCAAAAGTTAACCACTAGTAGCGACTCCTTTTTTGCAGAACGCGAATGTACAGTGCAGTAGACCAATCATGAATCACGAAATTCGTCTTTTTCTGCGCATCGTATCAATAACAATAGACTTTGAGGGGAAAAAAGGAGAAAAAGATGTGCAGTTGACGCCATGTTGGTCATGACTCGTTGGCTGAACTGTGTATTTATGGATCCATTATCATTTTTATGGTATAAACTAGGCGCATGACTTGGAGACATTTTCATATCAGTCTTGAGACGTAGTTCATCTCAAATAAATAATATAATTTTATTTTACTGTTCATTCACAGTACAATTATATTTTTTTTTATTAAAGGTCTATAAACTTAGAAAAACAGAAAAAAAAACATGTCACCTACCAGAACAATTCTTGCAAAATCACAAGAGACTATTTACATTTCAAATCATTCCGAAAATGTTTTAAAAAATATGACAACTTTCTGTAGCAATAAGCATTTGTGTGACGTGACTTTGGTAGCTGATGGCTTAAGGTTTGTTCATTTTTACATTTGTATCATTTCGTATTGTATTTTTAATCAGTATAAAATTGTTCATCAAGATATTATTAAGAAAATATTTTTTTTTTATATAGAATCTCAGCTCATCGACTTTTATTGGCTGCGTCTAATCCTTACTTTTCCACAATGTTTCAAATACCCATGAAAGAAAATCAACAAGATGAAATTATATTAAAAGAGGTTAACGGTAATGCTTCGAAACTTTTGATTGATTATTGTTACACTGGTTCCATTGAAATTAGTGATGAAAACGTCGTTGATTTACTGGCAACAGCAACAAGCTTAGAATTTGTTCAAATTGAAGCAGAATGCAGTAATTTTTTATCGAAACAACTGAGCCCATCTAATTGTTTAGGCATTCAAGCTATCGCTGATTACTATAACTTATTTGATCTTTCAAATTTGTCTATGAGCTACGCGTGCGATCATTTTCGAGGAGTAAACAAAAATGACGAATTTCATCAACTAAAGGGTCACAAATTGAGCGAACTTTTACAAAACGATGATTTAAATGTTTTTTCTGAGGAAGAGGTTTTCCACGCTCTTAACTCATGGATAAAATATGACGAAACGAACAGAACTCAATTAATTCCCAAATTGTTACCTTTTATACGATTAGAACATCTAAAGCCAACAGTAAAAATTTTAATACAACAAACTTTAGACTGTGAAAAAAAGTAATTTTTCTTATTCTCTCTTTTAGTTCATATCTGAAAATATTGAAAAGATTTGCACTTCAAATGGATGCCACCAGCTGTTAATTGATATACTAATGCGAAAAATCTTAAAAAATAATCTTAGTATAAATCCAAGAAACTCCACAGTTTCCGGGCAATTATTAGCTGTTGGTGGAACATTAGCAAAAGAACATGAGTTATGCATTAACATAGAAAGGTATTGCCCGCGTTTAAATAAATGGACCGACGTGCATAATATACCACTTAAACTAAATGGATATGTATTTCCTAGTCCTACTATTGACACACTCATTATTCTTGGCGGATCGAATGAAAATTCAGTATGTTTTTTTTATCTCAAATTCATTTCTCATATAAGTTTTATTATTTTACTCAAACAAAATTTTCTAAAATAATTATTAGGCAAACGAATTTTCCTTAACCAATATGAAATTGACCCATTTGGAGCCAAAAATCGAAAAAAGAAAGTTGCTTAGTGCTGCAGTTTTAGATGGACAAGTTTATGCTATTGGGGGACATAATGGATCGAATTTCTTATATACTGTTGAACGGTAATTGATGAAATCATTGAAGCTTCTATTCACAAAAAAAAAAAAAAAATCACATTTTATTCCAATAGGTACAATCCTACAACCCGTAAATGGAGCGCTGTTGCATCAATGTTAAATGCAAGAGCACGTGCTGGTGTTGCTATTTTAAATGATATTTTGTTTGTTGCTGGAGGTAGAGACGGAAATATTATGCATATTTCCGTTGAATGTTATGTCTCATCATTAAATAAATGGATAACCGTTGCTCCAATGAACATTCAACGATCTTCTCTGGCTGTTGTTGAACTTAATGGTTATTTATATGCTGTCGGTGGATTAGATAGTCGTCAACCCTTACAAACTGTTGAATGCTATTGTCCTAAATCTGACACATGGACTATGGTGATACTTGAATAGAAAAATTAATGATAAAATTAATTATAATTACAAATAAATATACGTTATAGGTTGCCTCGATGAGTACAGGTCTTTATGGTTTCGGTGCGGCTAAATTTGAAAATTGCCTAATATCGATTGGTGGCCATGATCAAGAAAAATGTGTTACTAACGTGGAAAAGTATGATGCAGAGAAAAACAAATGGATAAAATTACCACCGTTAAAGTACCCCAGATATTATGCAGGCGCCATTGTCTTACGACATTAATTATTTAAAATGTTTTAAACTCTTTTGATAATTATTAAGTATTTCAATTTTTTTTTTCTAATTCTAAGATATTGTATTCAATAAGACAACGCGTGACAGCAGCACACAACTTCCTTTAATTTTGAATAATGAATAAAAATTGAAATTATAGATATTTTACTATTCAAAATGTAATCTTATTAGGTACTTATCTTTATTATCATTAGTTACTCAGCACTATTGGTTTTAATTGTCGTTGTCTTCTGTAGCCAAATGTTTTGTTATCAATAAATGTTAACATCCGTTTATTTGAATCTTTTTCTTTAATTTATAATAAGGAATTATAATATTCCATATCAACAGATTTCAGGTTTCTTAGATGCCACAGATTGGCTTTTTGAAGCATAATTATTTTATAGAATGGACTAATGAAAAATGCTAATAAAATTCAAATAAAATCATTACATTTTCAAATTAGAACCGCTATGCCAGCTATTTTTACCAATAAATCTAAAAATTCTTTTTTTCCAGATTGAAAGTAAAATATTTCAATTAAATTATATTCAAAATTAGACATAAAATAATTGAAATGTTCTGTACATAAACAGTTAAATGATTTAATTTGAAACGTATAATTGAGACTATTAGAATCAAAAACCGTTTATTCCATTTGCGTTAACAAGCGATTTTCTACCATATCGCTCTATACAATTAGGATCAAAATCGCCTGCCAGCGCAAATGGAATAAACGGTTTTTGATTCTAATAA
>JAABKK020052708.1:0-11448 GCA_011634745.2 Catotricha subobsoleta | reverse complement strand
ATGAAAAATCGCTAATTTATTGAACTTTCAATTTTAAGCAGAGTTGGGAGTTTATTTTCATTTTCGCATGAAAAATATCGTATGTGAAAACAAAAACATTGCTTCGTGCGCACGATTTAGTGCATTTATCTAATTTAGATTTCTGTCGTATCTTCTTCGGATACACGTACACCGCTCGCCACTAAATCGAACGAAATGCTACTAAAACGATCGAAAATTTTCACATGGTTTATATGTTTTATTTGTCCTTCAACTAATTTTGATTTTTACATAATATTAGAAATATGTTCCATATGATCAAATTTCATTCGAATGCATTGCCCAAATAAAAAAGGAAAATGATAATAATGATATTAAAATGAATTGCAATTCATGCCATATTGATATTTTAAAAAAATGAAAAACAGCACACACACTACACAGCACACACACAAACAAACAAACAAAAAATGCTCATTTGTAATATTTCCCGAATTATAAACGAATTTATTTTTGAAATAAAAAATTACTTTTATTTTTATTTTATTATCTTGAAAAGATCAAAAACGGCACACCATTATTTTATTGACCATTATATACCATACCAAATTCCAATTATTTTTCAAAGATTTTTATTTTATATATATATATATATATATTTTTTTTTTTTGTTACTTCTTCATCTCTGCGGTGGTATGATGGTGCCCTGTGTTACATATATTTTATTTGTACAAATAAAATATTGTTCTTAAAAGTTTCTCTATAATATCATTATTTATAATGTTGTATTTACGATTCATTTTAGAATTAAGTAAAAAAAAAAAATTGTTCTTTTTTTCTTCCTTTCTGGTTTTTTTTTTCTTTTACTTCCAAAACAGGTAAAAATATTTTATAATATATTTATTACATGTTCAGAAATTGAATAAAACGTATTTTTATGAACATATATCGCCAAACGACCAGTCAGCAGGTACTTTTATATATTTCGGGTTTGATTCGTTTATTGGTGATATTGAATTTAGTTAGCTTAGGTTGAGGGTTATCGAGGATCATATAACTTATTGATTGATATTGTGCAATGTGTAAAAAATTAAAAATTATTATTTTGAAAATGGTAGTACTACTATGGATGATCGATGATTTAAATTTAAGTACCAACCATATTAAAACATTTTTGGTAAGGAAAAACGAAATCATTATTTTGGACAAGCGGATAACCTATCTTTGTTTAATCACCAACTGTTCAAAAACTTTTTAAATTAAATTAGTAATTTCGTTGTCATTTAATACTTTTTATACAGTTGTGTTATTTTACAAACACCCAGAGGTACGCACGCTTGGAGGGGGATGGATTTTGCGAAAAAAAAAATTATTTTACTTCTGCAAGTAAAATATAAGAGAAAAAAAAAGGTCTTCACTTCCACCTTCTATACCGCGGAAAAAACCGCGCTGTATGCAATCGATATTCTGAAAAGTGAAAAAAGATACTCTATTTTCAACCAATCCATCGTCGACGATTCCAAAATCGATTTAAAAAAAATAAAAAAATCCTCAAAACTCAGGGGGGGGGGTAATACCTTCCCCCCGTGCGCACGTCTACATACACCTTATAAACCCGAGCTACCAACACCGGTAAACAGGTTATACATGAAACTCGAACCTTATAAAACTTAATTTTATTTCTTAACAGTTAGAATTTCATATATAGCCTCTTTAATCAGCAATTTAAAGCAGGGATGGGAAATTAACTGATATTTATGATATTCACTATAAGTATTAATTTAATACTGAAGAACATATTTTCTACTATAAATAATTTTCCAAAAAAAAATTTATTTAAGTAAAATTTGCCATTGTAGGTACTTTGAAAATGGTACTGAAGTACAGTTTCGAGGCGAGATTATTTGTAATAAATACTTTAAGTAAGTACTTACATAAGGATAATAAAAAATTAAAAAAGTGTAATATTGAATTCTAAAAAGACTACGACAATAATATTCGCATTATTCGTCTATATACAAAAAAAAATACTTGATATTTAATATATTTTTAAACAACTGTGTTAATATACAATTTATATGCGTAAATGTATTAGCAATAGGTGTAAGTGTAATGTTACTGAGTATATGATGAACTACATGTAGTTTTTGTTAGTTTTTTTTTTTTTTTTTTTTTTATTTGAATTCATAACACTATATGCACATATTATTGATAAATAAACAGAGAACAGTAATTTTCTTATTACTAAATAGCATCTAGTGTTTTTTTTTTTACAATTTACAATGAGAATTTTTATTTTTTTTGTATTATGTAGTGTTGTGTTATAGTTTTAATTTAATCGAGAATTTTTTTTTTCTATAGGCATAAATATGAAATATGCTGGAGCATATTTTTGGGAATTTGAATTGAAAACTCGAAAAAACGAATAACATGAATTTACCATGAATATTCTCCATATAAACAGCATTATAAATTCATACACAAAATGAAAAATTGAAAGAAAAAATATTTCCAGTGAAAAGTGTTTTGAATTTAGAATTCTATCATAGACAACATTTCTAACCTGTTTCCATTATATGGAAGCGAATACTTTTGAACACTTTCAAATGTGTTAAAATCAGACGTTACTGATAATGATATTTACATGGATACAACTTCTTTTTTTTGCTAGAAAAAGAAAAAAAAGAAATTGCGAAACCAGTACTTGATCTTTTTCCAAAATTTTGTAAATTCTTCAAAAATGAAGTTAATAAAAAAAAATTGTTTTGACTATAGATAACGATAATGCAGTGCATATTAGAAAATAATACACCGAGAGAAATAGTAATCATTATTCATTACCCATCTAATGGTTATATAGAAGGGCTCAGAGCCAAAGTTGACCATATGTTTTTTTCTGATCTGAACGCATAAAGATCAAAATTGCATAGCAGAAAAAAACAGTTAGTCACCTTTGGCTCTGAGCCCTTCCTATCCATTTTGCGAAGTGGTTACCGTTTTAGGGGGTTGAGGCCAAAATAACCCATAAAAGGGTAGATTCTACTATCCAATTCTCTCGCAGTATACAAAAGAAGCCAAAGAAGCTAGTCTTTTATATTCAAATAGTTCATTTTGAGAGGAGACAAGGGCTTATATGTGTAATATGTATTCAAATGAAGAACAACACAAAGAGCATAACAGAAAATAGTTTTATTTAAAACCTTGTAAAATCTAATATTTTGTCGATAATTCTTCAAGATTTTTATATGGATTGTTATCGGACATATATAGAAAATTATATGAAATTTTAATTTAAAAAATATTTAACACAAAGTATGTTCTAATAATTTTAATTATCACAATAATAAAGAACTATTAAATAAACTATTGTTGAATTTCTATCAATGAAATTTCTTTATTGCTATGTTTTAGAAAATCCATATCCATTATGTTAAAAGGAATAAAGCTTAAACTATTTCTAAATACGTAGTTTTCATAAAACAATTTAAATTTTTTCTGCTCTTTACATGTTGTTTTTATTAGAATAAAATGAATTTGTATTTTGTAAATTTAATAAGCCAATAAATTAAAAATCTCTTATTTTAACGAAATTTACCGGAATATATATTGAATTGACTAATTTTTCTAATTATGATGGTTTCTCGTCCTTGAATTAGAAATTTAATTATAATTTTTAGCCTTCACGTAATTTATGATGTATTCCCTATTTTTTTGATATTCCCAATGGATATAGAAACATGTACGAGTACTATTCAAATTGTTTCACACATTATAATTTCAAGAATAAATATAAGTAATTGATAAATTGAAAACACCATTTATTTTCATTTCAAACAAATTACAAAAAGTATACCACACAATGTGGAAATTCAATCAAACCTAATGAATTTTATAATACACAAATAGATCTTCATCTGATAAATTATTCCACTAAACTATTTTATTTCAGTATATCGCATGGACTTATAAGCTCTGAGTTGTTTTATCTCTGAACTTGACCATTAAAAAATACGGATTTCATGCTTTCGCAATCGTCGGTACAGCGTTGTTAACCATATCTGTATATCCGTGACCAAATAAATGTGCACCACCGCATCCTATGTTTAAGAGGATGTGTTGTGCTACCGAATTATAAGTTTAGTGGAATAATAATAATAATTTCGTTCTGATTTGCCCTGGTAGCTTAATAACGATTATTAGAGAACAGAACTACAAGTGAAATATATATAAATATAATTTCAAGAATGTTATCGTCTTATACCTTTGGTTTATATCCTGCAATGTTTATTATTTAATAAAGAAAAAGCTCATTACGGACTAATGAGTGCAGTAATAATAATATATTTACCCAATATTCATAAATTTTGGTTTATTTCGTATAATAAATACGCGCTAAACTCCAAATATAAATAAATTTTCTAGCACAATATAGTTTATATCATTGTTAATTTTATATATTTTCAATAGCGCAATTGTTTCAATACAAATAACAAAAATTTATATATATATAAGTATGTAAACTATATAAGTGCCATTTTAATATTTTTTTGCAAAACTTCTTAGAAAAAGTTTGGAATAATTTTTTGTGTTTATTTTCGATAAATGAAATTATTTCCAAGTCAACTGTTATAGGAAACCATCAGCGATAGAAAACTGTACACTTAAGTGATAGAAGTTACATTTTTATTACTTGTAGTACTGTGATCACGTAATAGTATATGTAATATACTTTTGTTCACATATATGAATGTTTAAAATCGAAAATGGAATAACTATATTAACCTAGATAACGTTTACTTTATATACTGAACAATTGAAAGATCACCTAATGAGCCAAACCATTCTAATATAAGTACTATAAATAAATTCTATGATATTTTTTTCTCTCTATGGTAAATGGTAAAACAAATTGCCAATCAATCTATCAATATTAATTTTACTTTACTTTTCTTTTATTTTCAAAACAATTTTAAAGTCCACGCGTTTTCATATCTCTTCACATCCCTTATCTTCCTTCCACTTCTATCTACATCCCTCCACAACCACATCATAATCCTTTATGCCAATTATGAATTATTATGCTTTATTTTGCATCCAATTATTATCGTCTTTCTTTACCCGCATCAGAAAGTATGTATGCCATAACATGCTCAGGCATATACCTTATCTTTAAAACCTCATACATCCCTTGTAAACATCTCAGACGCCATAGCAACCACAGATTTTGTTATTATTTGCGGAATGTTGACCCAGAAACCAGATCTACATCATATTATTATTGTTAGTTATTTGCGAGATATGCAGGGATGAAATCTCATTTTAACGGATGAAGAAGCAATCGCACATCCTAAAAACTTATTCCATAGATTAGATGACAATTTTAATGTTTTATTTTATCGATAAATCGATAAAATTTAGCAATATTAAAACAATTACGTTAAGAAATAAACTGACATTGTAATGAAAAATAAAAACTAAGTAAACACCGTAATTGTCCATGAATTTAAATGGATGTAGACAACTCGAGTATAACATTTCGTAGCAAATTTCCAGACCCCCTCGCCTTAGTTCCGTAACAGAATATTTTTAAAATATTGAAGTATAATTTAAAAAAAAAAATTGGCTCTTACGCAACATTGACAAATACTCCCCCCAACCCCAACATAACACGATATGCCGCTTTAACAACCCCCTTCCCCGCCTAGAGCGTCACGTAACATACGAACAGCGCCTTATGGTTCTTAATAAATGATTTATTACAGCGAATCCTTAATAGCAACCATTAAATCAATATATTAACTATTAGCTATCGAATTAAAAGGAAGGATATAATAATAGAAAATTTGAAATTACTATCATGTACATCGATCGAATGTAATAATGAAATAAAATCTACATAATTTTGAATATTTTTGAAACCACAGAAACCAATCTCCTATTCATGATTGCCACATAAATTTCGTATTTACTCGGGAAATTGGCAAAAATCAAATGTTAGCAAACAGTACATACTTAACAAAACAAAAGTTAGAAATACATATATGTGTAGTTATAGATAATAGCCTAACCTTTAATAGTCTATCCTACTTTGCTATTGTCCTATGCAAATACAAAAATAAAATCAAGAAAAAAAATCAAAATATTTATTGATTTAAGAGAATTTTTCACAACATTTTTAATAGCTGTATAGAGAATGGTGTGGCTGAATGTCTATCTATAATTTAATATTTAAAAATACATATGTTATGTATTGAAAATTGAATTGTTTCATTCAGTTTCAAGTTTTTGATTAGCTATACAACATTTTGATTCCAGGGAATGTAAAATTTGTGTGTTTACATGCGATTTTATTGGTGTTTTACGTCTAATCGTACATCTATTCCATATATAGCCTGTATCCAACAAACATTTAATATATCGTATGTTTCTGTAAGATATTGTGTCGGAGATATGATTATTCAGGAGATAATCTCACCAATATATTTGAGATATTTCCAAAATATGGTAATAAAGTCTCAAAATATTATGCGTTAATACATCAGAAAAAGATATCAAATGCTATATTGCAAAATGTCTCTTAAGTCTTGAATATTTCATATTGTCACAACATAACTGATCCACTTCTATTTTTCAAATCCATTGAAATATCTCTAAAATATCTTTGAGATATAATTCGTTTAATTTTGATATCTCTCAATGATAGAGATTCAAGATATTCTATGTATTCTTACTAAAAGTTTGTCACTTCAATAATATTATGGTTGAATTTACCATAGACTCTCCTAAAATGTACTTATCATCTTCATTATTGACGCAACTAACCAATGTATGAAAAAAATAAAATGTTTAGTGTTATGTTATTTTTATCCATTACATTATGCCATT
The DNA here is from genome assembly GCA_011634745.2 of Catotricha subobsoleta. Lineage (NCBI taxonomy): Eukaryota > Metazoa > Arthropoda > Insecta > Diptera > Cecidomyiidae > Catotricha > Catotricha subobsoleta. The sequence continues at coordinate 4,584 of JAABKK020052708.1, read as the reverse complement.
TTTAATAATATTACCACAATATTTCAGTATACCGCATTGTATATGGGGTACCACATACCCAAAATTTATTCTAAAATCAAAAAGAAAACAAAATAGGTAAATAATAAATAAATAAATACGAGAAATAACCAAATATAGATAATTTAAAATAATAATAATAAAAAAAAAAAAAAAAAATAAATAAAAAAAAAAGTAAAAGAGAAAAGCAATAAAATTAAACTTTCTTTCGTTTTGGTTTCACATAAAATGTTCGAAAATCGAAAAGATAAGCATCCTTTTTCAAAACAAAAAAAAAAACAAAAAAACAAAGAAGTTAACTCACAAAAACTATAAAAGAAGAATGTTAACGTAAATTATGCCTTTTTCCACATCAATGAGTATATCCCGTCAAGATATTGAATAAATGGTCGATCATTAACCATTAAATGAATTACACAAATTTATATAAACATGAAATAAAACAAAATAAAATAATTTTTTTTTTTTTTAAATTTTCCAGATATTTCTTATATATATGTTTGTTGTACATTATCGAAGCCATTATTGATTCCTGAATAAAGTGTAGATAGATGGTATATACCAATTGGATGAATACTTATAAACAATCATAGTGGTACAATTAATTTTATTTTCTGTTGCATTTGCTAGTTATTTTTTTTGGAAAAGAAAAAAAAAAGATCATTGTGCATTTTATCTTCCGATAACTTGTACCTACACATTTCTGATGGTATTTATAGCATTTATTTTGTGTCTGTAATAAATATTTCATCATTGGTCTAATTTAATGGTTATAGATGCACACAGGTACAGTGTCTGTACATTACGTCATATCGTCTCGTTGAACATTCATTAATTTTAAATTTCAAGACAATGGTCGTCAGGTAAGAAACAAAAAATTAAAAATTGAAGAAAAAAAAAACGAATTATTATAGATATTTATTTCTTGTTTTTTTTGATTCTTTATAAAGACAATCTAGCATACACATCTTATGCACAGTTCTCTATAGGTAAATCCATTTATGTTCAGAGCCACCACCACATTAAGAGTATAAAAAAAAAAAAAACAAAAAAAATATAATGTACACTTGAACACTTATTATTGACAAGGGTAAGAAATATTTCTTGAAAATCTAAGTTTTTACTTTTTTTTTTCATCATCTTTTTGTACCTTTTTAACAAGCGTGTATTATAGATGCATATACATACACTGAGTACCGAAAAATAAACCTGCAGTTATGTTGGTTGTACAATTTTTTTTTCTTTTTTTTCAAAGGTTCTATAGGTATTATTACATTTATAGCATTTACGTATTATAAGATGATAAATAAATATTATATTATTTTTTTATTTTACCTGAATAATGTGATCCTTTAAAATAAAATGAAAAAAAAAAAAACAGAAATAAATAAATAAAAAAATGTGTACATCATACCTATTAACTTTTATAATAATAATAATTTTTTTTTGTTACTTCTCTCTCTTCATTCTTCGTTTCATAATTTATGGCTGTGAGAAAATTTGTGTGTGTTTTTTTTTTTTTCATTCTTGAACCTGTCTTGTGTCGGAGAGCGAGGCGCAACACACACAATTTATATATACTAATATAAATGAACTTACCTTTTGTTGGGTACCCTACGATAGCCACATTTATTATTTATAAGTCTAGTAATACATTTAATGGAATTAATTATCAATGTTTTTTTTTAAAAATATTATATATATATGAAAATAAATAAAATAAAGCATCGAAACTGGCTTTCAATTCCAAGTATAAAATCGCTGGAAGCAAGAGCAAACTTCATTTAAATTTTATTGTTTCGGTTCTAGGGAGTACAGATTTTGTCAGTATAGAAAAACAAAAAAAAAACGTTTTTTCAATTAAAGATTTTTCCGTACAGATTATTTTTAAGGTTTTTCTGCGCGTTAACTTCCATTTTAGAGGTTGTGAAATGATCTTTTTGAAAATAAACAACAAAAACGGTTAAAAAATATTTATGCGAAATTTATGCAAATTGTTTCAATATTTTTTGGTTGGTTTGACTTTTTTTTTATTTTAGCATTTTATTAATTTATTGTTTTGAAACAATTACACATTTTATCATCATCATAGCGTAAAATTGTATCTACAACCGGAACGTATATATATCCAGCAAACTTTTGATATACCAGCTGAACGTCAACGTCACATCATTTTGAATATGAAAAGAAATTTTCAATTTCAATCTAATATTATAGCTACACAACATTTTAGAGCATTGGCTCAATAAGTAAAATTGTACCACAAATGATTGTTAAGTAGATTTTTATTTTTGTATTTTTATTCTTATTATTTTTTTTTTATCTATTTTTTTTTTGGCATTCCTTTAACTATAGATACTATATGTCCTATAGGCAAGTAGTCTGGAAATAGTCTTTAAACCATCTATAGACGGTTTATAGACCAATAACAGTCAATAGACCGTTTATAGATGGAACATTAGACCGTATATAGACGGTTTATAGACTATTTCGAGACTACTTGCCTAGGGAGGGATATTCAAAGCTAATAATATTACTTTGAAAATAAATAAAATAACTATGAAAGCTTGCAGTTTGCAATATAATTATCAAGACTTGGTAATAGATTTGTATTATTTTTCGCGAGAATAACAGTAAATAATAAATTGCTACAACCATAGATGCACACGCTATTGTTTTCAGGAAGGGGTAAACTTGAAAAAGTAAGATAGGGTAAGTTTTTCCATCGACGATTACAAAACCGTCTCAAAATAAAGATGAGAGCAAATAAAAAGTCTTCAGTCTTCAAACAACCATCGACGATTGCAAAACCGATGGGTACCGCCCTCCCCCCATTTACCTAAGTATTTTAATCATAGTATTATCTTTGTTAACTATTATTATCATTGTATAAAAAATACAGGGATGGCAGTAATTAAAATACCGTATTTTAAACCTGTATTTTAATTACATTTTCAGCATTTTAAATACATTTTTTAAATATGCAAAATACAGAAATGAAAATACTTTTTATAAACTATATGAATTCGAATATTTGTATTTATTGCGAAATAAATTAAAACACGACTGCAATATTTTGTTATTGAAAATTACTTTTAATTTAAAAAAATGTGTAAAGGGCAAGTATTTTATAAAAATAATGTAATTTGTATTTTGTATTTTCCTGCCATTTTCAAATATAATATGTATGTATTTCATAGTATTTCTGCCATCCCTGGGAAAATATATGATAAAATAGCGCAAAAGAGCATTTTCAAATTAATACGAAATTATGTACTATGGATAATTCGATATTTATAATTATATTTCTGAATAGTAATGTCTGCTGTGCAATTCTAAAGATTTTAAGACAATTCTTCAAGATATACAAAAAAGAAATATGAACTTTTGAAATAAATTAAAAACAAAAAAAATGGAAAATGTAGAGTAAGCCAAGGCTAGTTATCACCAGAGGCAGGGATGAAAGCATGCATTGCACGCACAGGAAGGGAGAGGGTTTTACTCACCCCCTGAGTTTAAAAAAAAATTAACCCTATCTCAATTTTAATTTTTTAATTTTTATATAATTCTATGTTGTTAATTACTGTCTGCAATTCTGTAAATAAAGGTCATCATCATATTTGCGAGAATTTATTTAAATATTTAAAATATTGATTCTGCAAAAAGATCATCAAATTACCGAATATTTATTTTCAAATGGATTTTACTGGATCAATAATCGAATTGTTTATGAGGGTATAAGGTAGGAGAGATGATTCTGCATATTGATACGGTAGTAATTATATTCCTATACTGGATACTGACACTGAAAATTTATACAGTAAAAACAACAGGAACTGATCAACTCGCTAACTCGAACCCTCCATAACTCGAATTCCTTGATAATTCGAACTAATTTTGACATGGAGGACTCTATAACTCGAACTTATTTATAAGGAGAACTCAAAAGCTCGAATTAATTCTAAAAAATATTTTGAGTTTATGTTATCGAGACCCTATACTGTACTACATGAATATCTACAATTAATGTAAAGATACATCTCTGTTCAGGGGTAAGTTGACACTTTGCATTTTCTACCGATAGAAGTCAATATTGATAATCTGAAATCTTCTATTACTTTGCCATTTACTTAAAAAATGTTTGTTGCAAAAAATTCTAAAACAAAAAATTGATACGCAATTTTACATTTTTTCAGATTAAAAATAAATTTGGTCTTAATAAAAAAAAGATGTCAACAACTCACAGTTATTTTTTTCTACAATATGTTAGTTTTTTTTAATTAATCATTATTATTCATTTTTTATCTAAAGTTATACAAATCATATATAATTATTTGTTTCTATTTTTAACATGCATTCTGAGTTGAAAAACCGTGACAGGGCTAGTTGGCAAAATATACAAAAAACAAAAAAGATTTTATTTTTGTTAAGCCATATCCATACATGTACAATGGGGGGGGGGGGGGTGTTACCCCCCCCTGAGATTTGAAAAAAATAGTATCTTTTTCCAGGTTTTGAACAGAAAATAGTATGTTTTTTCAGGTTTTGAATAGAAAATAGTATGTT
>JAABKK020052686.1:0-11449 GCA_011634745.2 Catotricha subobsoleta | reverse complement strand
AATATAGTTCCCAAAGAAACCGAAACGATTGGGTGAAATTTTTCATCATAATGGGGCGAAAAAGCAAATCACAAAAATCATAACCAATAGAGAAAGTAGCCATTGGGTTTTTCGCCCCATTATGATGAAAAATTTCATCCAATCGTTTCGGTTTCTTTGGGAGCTATATATTATTTTAGAAGGTCGATATTTCCCCTGTACATCATATGGGGATCAGACGCCCTCAAATATACTTTTAGCATCTCGGTTAGCCTCACATCCGAAAATATTTTTTCGAAATTTCGGATATCCGACTGATCTATGGTGCGCAGTCACATCTGAAAATGCTTTTGGAGCTAGAAAATTCGAATCTTTTGGGAAACGAACCACCCTAATATATATATATTTTATCTACTTTTATTGATTTTGATTAATTTAATAAAATATTTATCATTAAATTTGATAAAGTTGCTTTGATTTATATGACGTTTATCTCTAATGGACTTGCGGCAACTATAATTTTTAAACCTTTCTTTTCTTTTTTTCATTTGTTTCATAATCATTAATTATTAGATGAAAAATATATATATGTATAAATTATTTTTTGGTTATCGCTAATAAGCCGAACGAAACAGACAGAGAGAAAGATAATAATATTTAAGCCCAATATTGATTAATTATTTTCTGTTGTAAAAAATAAAATAAAAAATAATCAGTTCGTAGAACAACAATATCAAACTAAAATACATTCGAATGAATACTATTATTTAGTTTGAATTCATTAATGATACCGAGCGGCTCTGAAAGTAAAATCTATCATTATTCAAGTTGGGTTTTGGTATTTATAGAAGAATTACTACATCAAAACCGAAAAGAAACATTGGATAGTTAACAGATTAATAATACATCATCAAGATTATACGTGCATTTCGAACATACATAATTCGTTATCTTAATTGCACGCATTAACATTAATTTATTAAATAGACAATCATTAAATTAATGTTAATTTTTGTTTAGTGTTTTGCATAGAAAATCTATTAGTGATTAATATCTTCATTAATTTTGCTTAACCATTTTTTCTGTTTTTCTATTAATTGCAATGATTATGACAAATTGATCATTAAAAATGCTTAAGAATCCTATATGAATTAGTGACTGATATAAAAAAAAAATAGCAGCTTTTGCTAAGCAATAGGTACGTACGGTTTTTATGGTCAACGAAGAATATTTTTATTTTTATTATTTCATTTTTTTTTTGCGGTATAACTGGTTGTGTTTTTGCAATAAATATTTTAAGTTCATATTTTGATAATGGATATAAGACATTAAAAAAAAAAATTCAATGTGAAAATTTTATTTTAAAGATTTCTACTTATCATCGTCAACAATAGAGTGTGTTAGCGCAATGACGCAATCGTAAGTGTAAAACATTAAATATGTCACCGTCTATGTAAAATTCGTGAACGTGTAAACGTATTTGTATCCGTTAATATAACGTTTACATTTTAATTGAAGGGCGATTCCATGCTTTTTTTTTTAATTTAAAAACACTAACACTTACATTCAGCGACCGTTATATCACAGTGCTGGATCCACGAGTATTGATGAACTCGGATCCATTCGAATGCAATTGAATGCTAGAATATGCTAATTTTACACTTTTAATATGGAACTTAAACTTGATTACTACTCAGGATTAAGCTCCAGGACTTCCATAATATCCCAATAAACAGAAAATCACTCAAAAACACTGAAAGAAGTTGACTTCGCGATAATAGATTGGTTATATCACGGTAATTTTTGAGATTAATGTCCTAGGGAAACAGGGTGTATATTCAGTGATTTCTATTGGGACTGGACAATCACTGTGATATCGCCAAGTGATATTACCGTAACATCTCCCAAATAAATGCAATTGGTCATATTACAGTGATTTTCGAGTGATAAGTGAAATCTCTGGATAAACACCCTGTTTTCTTAAGACATTAAGCTCAAAATCTACCGTGATATCACGGTGAGAACACAAAACACAATGTTTATTGGGTATGACACGTATAATCATGATTTTGAAACTATATGTTAGTCATATGGTTTTAGTCCTAAAAAAAAGGACATCAGGATACATTTCAAGTATTGCAGAACCTTAATAATAATTACAAGAAATATGGTAAATTCTTATAATAGTGGCTTCGCTTATAAGAGGCTGTGTTTTTTTTAGCGTCGCTAATATGATATATATTCAAACGTTTAGCTGCGTTAGCGCTAATGATTTTTTTTTTAAATTAGAGCACTACTAACATTGTTAACGCACTAATTCTTTAAAACAGACGCAATTTTGAAATTTAAAAAAAAAATTAACGCGCTAAGAATTCCGCCACAAAAAAATTGCGCTATTCTCAATCATGATGTATAAGAGTTTCTACCGCTGTACGACCAGGATGCCTCCACATATTCAACAACTACATGAAATTGATTTCCAAATGTTCCAGAGCATCAGAGATATTTGTTTTTACATAAAATTGGCTTTATGTGCTCATTTACTTATTTTTTCATTTTCATTTTTTCAACATCAGAGTGACCAGAACAAATCGGAAAGAATTCCAGAACAAATAGTCATTTACAATTACAGCATCTGTGACACTCCAATTATATCAGATGAGTAAATAACGCAATGTCCCCGGTCCTCTACTTGCTGACTAAGTATCTACATGGTATTATACAACTACTTCTGGAGAAGAAAACAGAATCTGCGGGTGTCATCCAAAATAACATAACTAAAGTAGATACAAAAAAAAAGTAACTTCTTCTAAATTTTGATTCACAACTATTCGAGATATGACCATTGAATCTTCAAAATTTAGGGTTCGAATACCGTGGAATGGCTTTTGATTTTTTTTTTATCTTTGAACATATCAGCATAAATGTTTTTGTCTTCACATTTACATAAGTAAAAAAAAAAAAAACAATAACAATTATGGATAAGTTTACGTGATTTACGTTAGCTCACTATTAAAAATAAAAACCCAATAGATCGGTTTTTTTTTAAAAAAACAGATTTAAAGCAATATATATTGAAACACAAACATACCAATATTAAATTCCATAGAAAATTTATCTTGTTATTATGGTTTTATTAAATGAATAGCCATTATTCACAATGAAATGACATATTTATTCTCACGCCGAAATATTTAACACAAAATACCTTTTTACATTCCATGATTTATATTCAATTCAAATTCTTTAATTTAAGGCATGCGTTGTTGATCTACGAAGAATAAAAAAAAAAAAAAAAAAAAAAAACAGAAAACGATGAAAATTGGAAATGATTTTATCTCTTTAGTTTCATTAAAAATATTCTTTATAATTGGAGAGTAAGACGGGCGCATACGTTTTTTTTAATACAGAAGACGTTGAAATAAATTAAGAGAATGATAAGCTCTTCGTACTTTAGATGTTTCTATGTTTTATATCCCACTCGCTCTCATGCATTTCATTCTCTTCATTTTTTTGCATCGTCTGTACTTACGTCCTATTTTTTTTTGGTTTTTTTTTTGAACTTAATTACAGTTTAACAAAATTAAAGACTTGATATTAAGATTAAAATTTTTCGCACATATTTAAAAAAAATACCATTTAAATAAAATGTTTAATTATATTGCTTTGAGAATGAACCCTAATTCGATTTTCGTTTTATCAGAAATTATTATTGTCCAATTGACTCTTACGATAGTGATAATGGAATAATTTGTAAGTGTTCCATAAGCATCGAACTGTTCAATAAATTGTTGTTTCACGAAATCCTGCAAGCAAGGATTTTCGATAAGTCCAAAGCCGCCAATAATTCCGGTAATTCAAAATGTCAAATGCTCGCGCAAATGAAACAAATTTAGAAATATTGCTGATTTGTGCAGCAGCAGAAAAATATCTCAAACTAATCATAAAACCGTCAACACAATAAATATATAACTACAAAGAAACATTAATAAAACGCGAAGCTATTCTCGACAAGTGCTTTTGCCATATTTTAAGCTAATTACAAAAAAAAAATTAAGATAAATAAAACAATAATAAAGAAGAAGAATAAAAAAAAAACAACAAAAAACAAAAGCATGTATTTCTTGATCATCGTAACGCTTGTTATTTAAGCATTTTCTATGTGGCCTGCCAAAAAAAAATTCAATTAGTCACGCCATCGCAATTATATAACAAGTTCTTTTGCGTCTCCGCAATTCGCCACGCGATTATAAAATAGCGCAGTTTGGTATATATATTTTGGCTAACCGAACGAATATATGCCCAATAATATTATTTTACCTAACTTTGTTATAATTATTATTAATTTGTTTTTGTAATGTTGTTCACTGCCATCATCATCAGCAGCAGCAGCAGCAGCAGCAGCAGCAACAATAACAACCAACAACAACAGCAACAATATATAAACACTAATATCAAATACACTTAAAAATTACAACAATTTATACAATTTTAAATAAAACGGTTAACAAAAAACCAGAGAAAAAAAACGAAATAAATAAATAAACAAAAAATTGATGTTAATTTAGAAAAATTCACACTAAAAATATATAGTAAATTATCTAAAATGGTTTTGTGGTTGGCCATTTGTTTTGAAGCTATTTAAACGATTAAATAATAAAATTTAAAAAACAATTAACCCACAAACTGAGAAAGAAACAAAACAAAAATGTAGAAAAAAAAAAATGAAGAAAAAAAAAAACTTACTCTTTGGTTGTTAAAATATCCTCAGTTTGATTGCATAATCCAAGTCTGTTGTTATTTCGATGTTGATTTGGTGTTAATGGTATTTCATGAATGCTTTTAGCACTGGTTAATATATCAGTAGATGATGTATGGCGAACGCCATTTACATCAAAATTGCCATCATTTTGATTGTCACAACTAAAATCATCATTCAATTCATTTGACGACAACATCATTGCAACGCCATTTCTATTGCGACGACTTAAATGCAACATTTTCAATTCATTTTCATTAATTTTTAAGTCATTGCATAAATCTCGATTTAAATTGACATCATTTATATTACGTTGGATTTTTTTCAATTTCATTGTTGTATTTTCAAAAGCGGCATTATCAATGCCACTATCTTCCGATAGATTTGCATATTCATTCATACCAAACAGAAATGGATCATCGAGCACGGTTATTTTACGATTTGGTTTTAAATCCTCTTTTCGATTTGTATGGAATTGGTGATGGTGCGGCGGTTGGCCGGCTAAGCTCATTGATTGTTTCATACGTTCGGTGGCATATAATTTCGAACGTCGTCGGGATGTTTGTTTTATTGGAAACAATGTTGGACTGACCGGTGACCGATCACCAGTTATACCGGACACAGATTTTTCCACAGCGGTCACACCAGACGCTGCGATCCGTTGCGATGCAGCTTTTCCATAAATTTGACGATAGTATTTCTCTTGATCACCATACAGAAAACATACACGCCACCATTGTTTGCATGCTAATAAATTAGCTGTTCGGGGTATGGCATCCGTTGTGGTTGCTGTTATTGTTGTTGTTGTTGTTGTCGTTGTTGTTGTTGTTGTTGTTGTTGTTGTAGTCATTGTTCCCTATTTGTTCTTAATTCTTTTTACGTTTAATTAACGTTTTTTTTTTCACTTTTTGTAGATTATTTTCAATTTTAAGCAACCGTTAAGACTAATTAATAGGTTATTTGTTTTGTTTAAAATACATTAACTTATTTTGTTTATTATACACACACACATATTTTAAAACAATAGGCGAACTGAAAATGATAGAAGATTTTTAGACGTCAAACTACAATGAGTCAAAGCACGGCATTCTAATGTAATTAATGTACATTAGAATGCCGTGGTCAAAGTCTTTCTCAAACAGATACTTATATACGTTTCTATAACAAATCTTGCTTTCGTTCGGAAAATAAAACAAATATTTTTCGATTTGAAAATTGCGCTAATCAAACGGATAACATATATTTAAATATATGTAAAAGGGTGGATCGAATTTTTTCTTCATACCTTCTACTATCATTTTTTTAGTTGCATTTGGTCTCCTAATTAACGTGTTAAAAGGATTTTGAAAATAAATGAGATATTCGATGTGCTCTAAGCCGCTGAATGAAGTTGTGAAAATCACAATATTTGACCGTATTTGAAGCATTGTATCTCTGTACCGTTACAAATAATTGTGTATCTGTTTTATTATGCAGATAGCGTAGGGCCAATGGCTTTCAAATAATTTATTGGTCATTCGTAGTTTACTGCTAGATTTGTAGTTACCTTGTTTTGAATTTCATCAAAAAACAGATTTTTCAAAATCAGATAACTACGAACTTCGTAGTAAACTACGAATGGCCAATATATTATTTGAGAGCCATTGGCCCTACGCTATCTGCATAATAAAACAAATACACAATCATTTGTACCGGTACAGAGATACAATGCTTCAAATACGGTCAAATATTGCGATTTTCACAAGTTCAGCGGCTTAGAAGCAAATCGAAGATCTCATTTATTTTCGAAATCCTTTTAACACGTTAATCAGGAGACCAAATGCAACTAAAAAAATGATGGTAGAAGGTATGAAAAAAAACCTCGATCCACCCTAATATGTAATGTATATAAATTCTAATATTTATATTGAAAAATCAAAATTGAAGAAAAATGTTATTAAATATTCGCCATGAGCTTCCCAGTTAATAATTTATGCTAACATAAGCGAAAGCGTATTACTAAATGTGTAATTTGACACCGCACCTCAATCTCATATAATTCTAATAATTATTATTTATTCTGGTCTGTGTCTGACAAAAATAAAAGAGCGATGAAATTACAAGATATTAATTGAAATAACTCATCATAAATTAAATGCAATGCCAGGCATTTTGTTATATGGGTTTTATGAAAATCGTATGAAAAAAATAAAATCCATAAAAATAGTATGCACAAATTTATGAATCGTAAATAATTTCCCAAGAATGGTTTGGCTGTGAAGTGCGCGATATCGGTGAAAACGGTTAAATCTTCACAAATAATAATTATATGATCATTTTATTACTTCGAAACAAAAAACTAAACAATTTAATTTAAATATTTGCTTTCTGTGGTTTTATAACTACAAATGTACACAAAACGAGAACAGAGATGATAATGTTATTACTATTCGAATGAAACGAGGATGAATTATTAAAAAAAAAAAAAACCAAAAAAAAAAACCATTTACTTGAATGAAGCAATTAGCCATTGAATTAATGTTAATTATATCTTAAGCCATCAAAAATTTATTAGTGATCGGATGGAATAAAGAGAAGAGAAAAGAAGAAAATACATTCATTTTGACACCAAATGCGAATGTGTGTGTCTCACTCGCAACTGGTAACTCGACTCGATATTAAAATCATTGGAGGTTGAAATTTTATGGATGGTATAAATAAAATTCAACGCCGTCGATTTCATTTTAAGATGGTTTTTGGTATATACGTTGAAAATTATTCATAACTAAAATTATACAGTTCCAAAATTCTTATTTGAATTAACTGATGAATAGCAACAAAACCAAATATTCTAAAATCAACTTTTCGTTATATTTCGAAATGAGCACAAAATTATTTATGAATTTAGTGTATTTTTTAATTTCAGTGCGAACAAGTCTATTATCTTTCCTAATCATGCAATCTTTCTTCTCGTAAATTGTCTATTCAGTAATCACATTAAATTTAAAAAAGTAAAAAAAATAAAAATAATTGGTTAGAAAATCATATAGTAAAAAATTTTTTCATTTTAAAATTTCTAACTATAATATGGATTAAACGTAAATTATAAATATAACTTGAAAATGGTGTTAAATACACAATAAATATAATATAATGGTGATTGTGCAGTGAGCGTTACATTTACTGGTATAGATAAATTCAAACGAAATTGGGTTTATTGTACATATTTATATATGAAAGGCGAACGGTATCGTAATTATGAATTTATTAATTATGATTTTTAATTTTTGGTTTTAAGGAAAAGTTTCAAATCAGTCCGAAAACCATTTATTATACAGGGGGTGTTCAGTTAAAACTGTTCTCAGCATCGCGCCTTCTGTGGGATAGTTGGTAATAAAATGGTATAATTGAAATGGTACAAAAGTGATTTTCTGGGTGAAGCCGCCGCATAGATTCTTTAGTTTCATATAAAAAAAAAGTGGAGAGCTCGATCTCTTTGAAATGACCCTTTTTTTTTTTTTGGTAATTTTGAAGGAGTCATAGATGGAAACCGACCTAAAATTATCAGCGGCTGACTAATATAATATTTAAGATATTTTTTTTTGCTGTCAGCGCCTTAGCCTAGTTAATTACCCACTGATTTATCATGAACGGCTAACTCAGTTAACCATTTCTTGTATTACAAGCGGATCAATATGCATCAGTTCCAAATAGCTCCGATAAAGATATCAATTAAAATTAAAAATCTATATCATCGATTTACTCTACAGAGTGTCTCATAACAAAAAGTACAAACTTCTGGGGAGTGTTCCTGGAGTCATTATAAGTCGAAAATAATTTTTTTTCTTCGAATTCGGAGTATTTTCGGAGTTACAACCATTTGAAGTCCGATTAGGACATATTTTGGAATGCTCACAACTTCTACAAATCGTAACCAATCACAACGTTTGTAGGCTCGTTGGAAAGGTTATTAAATAAGCTAAATAAATTATTCAGTAAATTTTTGTCTAAAGTGAATTATTTTCGAATTGACATGGGTTACGATTTGAAGAAATTGTGAGAATTTCAAAATGTATCCTAATCTGACTTCAAATGGCTGTAACTCCAAAAATACTCCGAATTCGGATTTTTTTTTAAATATTTTCGACTTAGAATGACCACAGAAACACGCCCCAGAAGTTTGTACCTTTTGTTATGAGACACCCTGTATATAAAATTTGACGGCGGCATTAAAATTTTTATTAAGCGAAATTGACCAATGGTTGCAAATAAAATTTCTATTTATTTTAAAAATCATTTTGATGAAGTGAAAAAAACAAAGCATATGCACCGTTTGCAAAACAAATTACACAAAACATAAAACGCAATGACAAACTAAAATTGATTAAAATGTTTTCTGAATCAACCGTCAGCAATATTATTAAAAAATACTAATGCAACACAAAATGAAAAGTATTGCAATAAAATCAACTCCGAAAATAAAGAAAATTTGATTAAATGATGAACCAGAGGTTGGAGGTACTCTACGCTTTAACAGAATCTGTATAAGCAAGGTAAAAGAAGATGATCAGATGATGATCAAGAAGATATATTGATGATTCGATAAATGAAGAATAACGAATTACGAAATTAGGGGGGCAGACCGAAAATTTAAGATATTTTTTTTTGTCCATACATGTATAATAGCGTAGATCGATTTTTCAGAACTGCCGGTACCATCATTTTTTGAGTAGCATTTGGTCTCCTGAGTATCGTGTATAAATGATTTTGAAAATAAATTAAATTTCGTAATGCTTGAGGCTCTTGAAGTTGTCAAAATTGCAATATCTGGTCCTATTTAAAGCATCATAATTGGGTTTCGTTACAAGTAATTGTATTTCTGTATTGTCCAGCAGTTAGAGCAAGTCAATGCCTTTCAAATAGTATATTGTTTATTCGTAGTTTAGTACGAATTTCGTAGTTATTAGATTTTGAAAAATCGATTTTTTGATGATATTTGAAACATAATAACTACGAACTTCGTAGTAAACTACGTATGGTCAATATATTATTTGAAAGGCATTGACATTACTCTAACTGTCGGAGAATACAAAAATACAATTACTTGTAAGGGAACCAAATTACAGTGCTTTAAATTTGCAATTTTGACAACTTCAAGAGCCTCAAACACATCGAAATTTAAGTTATTTTTAAAATCATTTATACACGTTACTCAGGAAACCAAATGCTACTTAAAAAATGATGGTACCCGCAGTTCTGAAAAATTTGATCCACCCTAATGTATAAGGACCACATTATTGTTAATATTTATTGAAAAAAAAACAGAGTTTTAACTAAAATCTAAAACACCCTGTTAATTCGGCGTATTTTACTCAAAATATGATTAAACAAAATCTAAACATACAAAATTAAGAGCCCTAAAGTTATTTTCATATCAATATTCCTGTTGCTTAAATTACCCAATTACTTGAATCTGAATGAATAACAAACAATCTTCACAATTCGAAACGGATGACTTCTATAAATACTAAAATATTTAAATACATAATTTTGAACAAATAAATATATGAATTTTTGTTGTGTTCATCGAACACTTGGAATATTATGTATGGATATGGACTAAAGCAAACAACAGGCTAGGTTTTTTTTTTTTCATTATTATTATTATTGGAATGTTACCAATGCTTCACATTACGAGAAATTTACATTGAACCATAAGAAAATATGCATATAGGCGAATGAGGGCGGTGGTATAATAAATAGTTAAATACTTTTATGGCACCTTGTGTTGGTTAACAACAAAGGGCAATAGAGTTTGAGGTATATTTTGGGGCTATAACTTCTGAACATAGTCTTAAATTAAAAAGAACTTTAAGCACTTTGTCTGCGCCCGCATCCGAGGTCTAGCCATTAGACACAAAACACGTGCGAATTTCTATTTTCGAGTTTCTATTAAGTTTTTGGAACTTGAAAATTTATTTGTTTTCAATCGCTATATCTCGAATTTGGACGCGGAGAAAATGGTCTTCGTTGACAAAGAGTGAATTGATGGCTTGCATTTGTATTTTTTAGCGATTCAAATAATAATACAGAAATAATAAAACATAATATCACCAATTAAGGATTTTGGAATATCAAAATTAACAACACGTATTAGCAACGTAAGTATAGCGAATTTTTATTTAATATTTATTTAAATCAAATAAATCATGTGTAATATGTGCTTACAACACAGTTTGGAATTTATTACTTATATTATTTCACCAAATGCTATTTACAAACATTATCAACATAAAATACAACATAAATATAACGTGATTGACAGAAATTAAAATTTTATATTCTCGTCTTTTTGTTTATTTTGAATGTGTAAACGTTAGCAATTTTTTTTATTTTTTTTATTAAATACATTACCACGAATATTTATACGGAGCATTGCGATTGCATTTGTTTAACGTCATTTTAAACCATAAATTCAATGATAGTGTTTTGCTTAAAGAAAGCAGAAATACCAACGAACAAATGTAAATACATTAGGGTAGATCGAATTTTTCTGAACTGCCGGTACCATCATTTTTTGAGTAGCATTTGGTCTCCTCAGTAACGTGTATAAATGATTTTGTAAATAAGTTAAATTTCAATGTGCTTGGCTCTGGAAGTTGTCAAAATTGCAAATTTAAAGCACTGTAATTTGGTTCCGTTACAAGTAATTGTATTTCTGTATTCTCCGAC
>JAABKK020052685.1:22639-38884 GCA_011634745.2 Catotricha subobsoleta | reverse complement strand
TATACATATGATGCATATCGGTGTTTTATTCCTTTATAACATGTACATTGTACAACCATTATGGTTATCGGTTCAGGACCATTGGTTATTCCACTTTAATATGTATATTCTTCATTTAACATACTGTGATTTCCTATATGTGTCCAAAATTGCAGAGCTTAATATTTGTAATGTATATGAAGCGATAAGTTACCATAGCAGTAGGAGAGAGACCCCGATATTGTAGTAATATCAATTAAAGGCATGGATGGCGCAGTTTTATTCTTTTAGAATTATTTTTATCATATATATATCATAGCCGAACCAGCTGCTTTTGGGTTTAGAGATTTTAGATCTTTGTTTAATCGCATGGGTGTTATCTAAAATTATGCATATTATTGATTAAGTTACAGCAATCTTTTAAATGGTTATAGTTATTACTTTATTATCCGTGGTGATTTGACTGAGTTATCACTACCAGAACATTTTCAGAGGGTACCGCTGAATGAAAATCATACTGGCCGAAACAAACGACTTTTTTTTTGTAGTTGTTGTTGTTTGTACTTTCGAAAATGATAACTCAGTCAAAATATCATGCATATTAAAGTATAACCATTTTAAAGATTGCTGAAACTACCATTTGAAAGCATATGAAGTTCAATTTCGGAAATCAATCGTGGCGATGCTACGGAAGCCCAAACCATAATAAATTTGTATATTATTATCACTGATAATATTTAACATAACAGGGAAATAAAACAATAAGTGCATTTATAAAAAGTTCATCATTAACATTAGGGAGACAATTTTTTTCTCGTGAAATCTGAGCAGACGTGCGCACGGGGGGTAGGGTGGGGGGGTATTACCTCCCCTGAGTTTTGCCGAGATTTTTTTTTAGAATCGATTTTTTAATCGTCGATGGTTTGTGGGAAGAATTTCTAGAAAATAGTATCAAAATAACGATTTGCATACAGCGAGGTTTTTTCCGCGGAATATTTGACGTCTGAGGAAGACTGAAGAAAAACATAAGGATGAAAACATATTGCTCATGCAAATGAGAATTTGTACTTCATTTTTGAAGAAATTCGTCCGAATTTTGAAAAAAATCAAGTATTGGTATGATATTTTTTTTTTATTGGAAATTTTTTTTTTTCTGGTTCTCGGAATTGACTGAGCGGATTTTGATGGTTTTTTTTTGAAGAAAAATATACAAACACGTTCTTTAAAATTTCGTTTTTTTTTTATTGGGACCCAATTTTTTTTTTTTTCGGCGGTATTGCCCATTTTTTTTGATTACGTGTTTTTTTTTCTTACAAAAATGAATTCGTGTACGAATTGGCAGCTTGTTTTTGTACTTCATATCAGAGAATAGCGTTAGAGCTTCCAAAGGGAAGCCTTGCGGCACTGGAAGTCAAAAAAGCAGCGGTTCCAGAGGATCATTGCGGTCCGATTCCTCTTTTCAAACCACTTCAAATGTCATGAAACATGGAGAAAATTTAAAAAAATGTTATGTTATATCTATCCACGGCATAAGATTATTTTCAAAGTCTACATTTTATATATTTTTTAAGAATATATGATTAAAAAAAAAATTGTTTAAACTGTTCTAAAGATATTTATGGGCCAAAACTCTTTTATTCTTTCTTTGGAAACCAGTTAATAAATATTGAAAACAACCTGTTTTCTACGCTATCAGAACCATAAATATAGACTCAACATTTAAGAGTTTGCGCATCGGTAGATCTTAGATAAATCAAAACTATTGAACTAACAGACAAATAAAAGCATAATTTTACTCTAAGCTACGAGTACTATATAATTTTCAATTATGGTTTTTGTTTTAACATGCAAAAAAATAATTATATATATTTCTATTTAAAGAATATTTTTACTTTTAATAATCAAAATCGACATTATATTATAAAACCCATGCATAACTAAAATAGGGAGAGATAATAAAAATTTCCCTCCTAAAATATAAAATTACACAATCTTCACCGATGCTTAACCGAACTCTACGCACATAAAATCCAAAACAAAGGAAATTTTGGATATAGTTGATGGTTTCAATTTAATTTTTTGGTTGACGCTGCTACAGCTACCTGTTCGCAATACATCAATATGTACTTTAATATTTTATTTCCTTAATAAATTTGTATATAACAAGAATTACACACTACCACACATCCGAAAACTTATATATGTAATACTCCATAAAACTTTTTACTGTAATAGAATGCATTTATGTACGAACATGTTATTTAACCAGCTCCACCCACACCCATTCCCTTCGCTATTCATATACAAATTGAATTTTCCTGTGATGCAATGTTGCCATATTTCTTCTACGATGTCAACAAAAACATTGTCTTAGCCACTCTACAATGTTTTTATTTTCAGCAAAACTAATACAAATAAAGATTCTTTTTTTTTTTTTATTAAGCATGTGTTTGTGATGCGCTAAAGACAGTAGCTAAAGGGAAGATCGTAATTTTGCATTTACCATAGCTTTTCATATTTTCCATTAAAATAAAACAGCGCGCTCAATTTTCACATATCGTTTATTGTTAGTCGTCGTGTCGGTCGGTCGTTCGTAGTATTTGTAGAAAAATAATAATATAGTAGATTTGTAGAAAAATAGTGTTTTTTTTTCTTCTTCTGTATTCAGATTATATTCGCATTCGCAACGCATGCATTATTAGTTTTATTATTGTTTGCGTGGATATAGAGGAGATACATAATTTATGGTTTGTTACTTTTAAAACCAGTCCCAGTTGAGTTAATAAACAAACCAATACAAAAATTAAAAAAAGAAATAATTTAAGTAATAAATAATGATTTTATTAAATTCAATTTCGAATTTTATGTGAAATGTATGTTATTTTGTGAACTTATGGTCATTATTTGTATCATGTGTTTATATTTAGATACTAAGATTAAAGAATACATTCTTAATTCGAATTAAAAGCAAGCATATGTAATATATAGTTCTGCGAATCTATGATCACCAACGACTATGCTAAATTTTCGAGGCTTAACAACAAACTCACCCATTGTTTGTTTGTTTACATTGTTTGAATAAAGGATTAAGAATAATACATAAGAATAAAAAAGGTATATTGTACTAGAAACTGCCTATAGGCGATAAGACAAAATTATTCCCGTTTGTTTGTATATTGTGCTGATGGTGCATTTGCATGAATAGCTGAATAGCTACTGAATTTTTTGAATGTTTTTAAATAAATCTACGTTGATAAAATTAACAATAAATGTATTTTTAGTGTATGTGGTATATCCAAAGTGTGATGAAAGGTTTAGTTGTGTTTAAGTAAAAAAAAAAAAAAAATTGTATGTAGCGAAACTGTAAAGTAAATAGAGTGCTTTAAAATACGAGTTACACTTGCCAAAACATCATATTTTTATTTTCTTTGCTAAAATTTGTGTAAACAGAAAATATATTTCTGGATTTTACCCAATACTTATAGTATTTGTGAAAAGAGTTTATAGATTTAATATAAATGAACTCGAATTATTTGGAGTATATAATGGATATTGAATGTGTTTTTAGTTAGAAGATTGAATTGTAAACATCGTTATGTATTGAACAGACAACAAATACAATAAAGAAGGTTAGTGAACTTAAAGGAACAAAAAAAAGTTTATTGCGGTTGCTTGTCGACCATTTTTTTTTTGCAATTTGTACAAAAACCAGAACTAGGCATATATTTAGTTTTTGTTTACTTGTGACAAAATTTATATCTGTATATTTGAATGTAGCTGGCTGAATAGATATATGTTTTTGAAATGCTCTTACGAGATGGTTTAATAAAAAGGATTATACGATTTCTTTGTTTTTTTTTTTTTTTTGTGGGTTAAAAGTATTACTAGGTAGCGCAATAATGATTGTGTAGTGTTAAAATAGTTAAAATCAACGAATTAGAGAGATGTTTTCGAGTCTTATTAGGATTGAAGTTAAGCTACGTGCCATTCATAATCACATGTATGCTAATTTTTCAGACCATTCGCATTTAGTGTTGGTTTTATTGATATGCAGGTAAAAGTACGGGCAAATCGCAATTTATCATAGATAATTAGTTATAAATTTTATTTTATCTATAATTCTATGCAGATATTTTTTTTACACAGTTTTTAAATATTTTTTTTATTTTGATAGTTCATATACCTATTAGATCGGTTATGGTTCAAATACCTATATGAAGTCTGCTCGACTGTACACACAGTTAATAGCGATGTAATAAATATTTTGTGATTGGGGCTTTTGCTCTAGCATTTAATTTTCTAAATGGAGTTCATTCATTTGAAATGCACACGACTTTATTTATAGACAAACAAGCCAAACAACCCTAAATTTCTCGTTATATAAATATAATTAGTTTAACCATAAAATAATAGAATATCATGTAAGTGGATATAATAACTCAGGAGTAACTACGGAAACACTTGTAAACCTAGCTAAAAAAAAAAAAAAAATAGAAAAAGAATTTTTTTATAGAAACAGTAAATACTAAAATAGTAAATATTATCACGCAATATATGAAATGAAAAACTCAGTTAAATACAAGAATAATATATAATCAAATATTTATATTTAATTCCATTTATATAGAGAGCTAAAAAATATACCTTTATTCCTCTTTTCTAATTAAAAAACCTATTAAATATTAAAAGAAATAAATAATGTTAATTTTATTGGTAAATTTTTTTTTTCTTTTATTATTATTTTTTATTTCTGGTGCAGTGTCGTATTTAATATATGGGGATGGAAAAGGTAATTGAACTGTTTTTAAAGGGGAAAATTGACAGACACGTTTTCTTTCTTTATTTTTTTTTTCATTTCCATAGATAGTGTAGTTTGTAGTGTCCGTATTTGAACCGAAATCGTATTAACAGGTAGCCATAGAAAATAAATACCAAAACTAATAATTGGACATGACAGAATAAATGAAACGTGTCCTGAATACGCAGAGTATTGTGGAAAAGCAAATAATATGAATTTTATTTTGGTCAAGTCTTCAAATTAACATTTTCATCTTATTATATCTTTTCTTTTGGCCGTTCTCTCGAACAACATAAACTATCATTTGAATTTATATTCGATTGTTCAAGAGCTGAAATGTATATACAGCAATTTTTCACAACACGCCCAAAAGTGAGATAATCGCCTAATGGGTCACATTTAATAACACAATTTTATTTAATCTCTCACCTACACTCGAAAGAAAAATCCATTTCACATACAATACCATATTTTCATAACGTCTCATTTACAAGAATTATTTTTATATAGATATCGTATACATATTTCATCTCACACTCATCTCTAAACCATATCATCTCGTTATATTTAATAATCCATTCTATATATAAAGTCTTTACTGACGAGAAACATTATATATTTACCTACGGTTTATGTAATACCCAATGACTAGTTCACTAGCTCTAGAGTAGAAAAAAAAAACGCGCGTATATAAAAAAAATAAAGTAAAATATAACTCGACTCGAAAGCATTTTGCAATTTTCTTCGATTTAATAGTTTTAGTTTACTACACGAGATCATACCGCGTGTATTGTACCCATTAACAAAATATACTAATTTTGAAATTTCATTTCTATGTACTTATCTACCTTTCATTTGATATTTTCTATTAGATTCGAATTAATGAGCTAATTTTAATAAAATAACGAATTTTCTATTGAATGTGTATATCGAAACGGGTAAAGTGGCTATATAAGCAATAAAAGAAAAAAAATAAATATTTCCGGAAGAAATAGTATAGAAAATGTTTAGTTTTTAATCAGAATATATGTTTGGTTATAAATTATGTATCTAACTAAACAAACTCTAATTTGATAGAACGCAGTGCCAACTAGTGCGCGCCAACTAAATAAAAAAAAAAAACGTATCAATAACATTATATTTTTAATTCGATTATTCTTGTCCAAGGTAAAAAGTCTTTTAAATATTTGAGAACATAATTTTGAACCGCAATTTGGATTATAATTAAAACTGACAGATTATGCGGTCAAAAAATCGTATTAAAAGATTTTATTTTCTAAATATTAGAGAATAAAAAAAAGGTCGTTTAGAAACAATTTACATATGAGTCGAATTTATATAATTTTTTTTTTTGCAAACTATACATAATTGTGTAAAGAAAATAGAAAAAGAAAACTGCCAGATGTTTATAAATTCTGTATTTTTTTTTGTATTGTATTTTGTATATATTAACTGAGAAATAAAACAACATTTCTATATTTTCTATATTTATTATAATATATATTATGTTGTGAAAAATCAACACAGCTATGTTTAGTTTAATCTAAATATTATTGAACCTACTTTATTTTTGAAGAGATGCGAGAAAATGATATTTATAAACTTTATGTGATTTTACATAAAATTTTGCGTTATATATAAATTTAAATATATAATAAACATAAAAAGAAAATATACAATGAATCACATATAGTTTTGATCTTCTTTTTCTTTTTTTTTTTTTAATTTGCAAATAAAAAAATATAGAATTTTCTTTTAAATTAAATTTATTACATTTCATTTCGTGCTATAATGTTGAAATTATTATAAAAATATTTATTTATTTTTACTTTCGCAATTTACAAACCACTTTATATTTTACATAATTTTTATTTAAAGGAAGATATGAGAGAAGTTTTTTAATTAGTACATTGTTTTTTTTTTAGTTTTTTTTTAAGCAATGTTAAAGAGAACTGAACTAAACTATTATTGGATATTGGATTAATATTATTGTGTTTGTTTTTATGATTCTCTATAAAAAAAAATATATACTTATGTATCTGAAATACATTTCAACCAACATCATTGCATACCACAAATATCCAAAAACATTTTAAGCAACATAATTTGTTTCCGTATCTGAATATTTAACAGAATTCTTCCTTAAATGAAAACAAATAAGTAAAAATTAAACAATAAATACGTGACCTATATATCTTCATTTCCATTCAAAAAAACATCAATCTGCGGCCACCTGTCTATGTCATGCCCCAGTTTTTTTTTTTTCTTATTATTTTGTTCTTCCATTTCTAAATGCGTACGAAACACGACCAAGTAACAACAACATTGAATTACTTAATTAGCTGCATTATTTATCTCTGAATAGTTGAAGTACCTTCCAATAAGAACTTAAACTAACAAAACATATAACAACAAAAAAAACATATGTATTCGTATTTTACCGACTGATCCAGATGCAATACCAGTTTCATTTGTCTTAATTTGTATCATTCATGGTTGTACGTTCAAATATGTTCTTCTGCAATAATAGACATATTATGAACGTAAATACATTTTTTATGACTATTTATAAATCCAGTGATATTCAGTTGAAGCAGAGGCGTCCGTCATTATATTATTGTTTAAATTAATTTTGGTTGGACTAATTAGTTTTCTATATAAAAATCACATATAAACTAAGAAAGAGTTGTATTTAAGGCAATTGTTTTCCATAAACATGATCTTGTTTATTCTTTGTAATTACAATGTTTTTTTTTTTTTCACAAAAAAAAATTATTAGTTACAATTCAATTACTTTTCGGTCATAGTTTTTAATCGAAAATGATTAACTAGCCCACGTATACACAAAAATTATTGGAAAACCGTTTGAAGAAAATGATGTATGTAATTAAATGGTTGAATGTTTTTATGCGTTGAGTGGTGGCACGTCTCATTCAATAAAAACTTATAATTTTTGTGTTTGTTTCGGGACTATTTTGCTTACTTGCACGGTTGAGATGTACGATTTTGAGTATATAGTAAGATATATGTTGTATTTTTTATTATTTTTATTTTTTTTTTTAAAAGCAAATTAAAACCAGATGTTAGCAATTCATTATTTCACTAAATTGATTTGAATAAAACAAGATTTTTTCACGCCTGATA
Source organism: Catotricha subobsoleta (assembly GCA_011634745.2). Lineage (NCBI taxonomy): Eukaryota > Metazoa > Arthropoda > Insecta > Diptera > Cecidomyiidae > Catotricha > Catotricha subobsoleta. Next base: position 30,963 of record JAABKK020052685.1, on the reverse strand, counting down.
CAACTAAATTATGATTTGAAATATTTTTTCGGATTTTTTTTTTTAATTTTCAATTTAATTGAATTTATTAAAATATTAAAAAAGAAATATATATAAATATAATAAATACACAGTTATCTCGTATAGACATTGCTATACAGTTTTTACGTATCGTCGCTTAATTTACGGAACAATGAATTTTCATTTATTAGTGGAACAGGCAAAATGAGATAATCATTTAAAAATAATCTTTCATTTAACTTAAGATATGCTAATTAAAATATAGTTAAATAAAATAGGTAAACAAATTAGTAACTAAATGTTATATAATAAAAGACGTTGTGTGTTGTATATTTTGGTATCGGTCATATATTCTGTTCACCATTTTAAAAGCACATAAATGAGATACATTGAATGAAACGTGGCTCGCGGGTATTATTAATTATAGACCACATGTTTAATGGCCAAACCGAAATATATTACATGAAATCGATAACTTTTCGTTTGTTTTATGAAAAACAATCGAAATAAATTTGATCATAAAACGGAATTATGTAAGTTTAGTTTCACATTTCTTTGCAATCCATGCGTGAAGACCTACACGAACACTTAATTCTATTATTTATTATAATATAAATAACTAAAAATATATATGTCGGATAAGAAGTTAATCCCTTGCTGTATATCTCAAATATATATATATATTTGTTTTACCTTTATTTTATGTATTGTTTTGTTGTTTCAGGTGTGCGCAGTATATTTTTAAGAAGTATATTTTGAAAAGGAATGCAGCGTTGTCCATACATTCACGAAATGCGAGAACGTTTATTAGGTGAACCAACCAATCAATCAATGGCTATGAGTGCAATGGACCGAGAAAGAGAACGTGAGGGACTTATTGATCTACGACAATCGTCGGCGCTTAGTGGTGCTAGCAGTAATCAGGTCGGAACAGTGGTCAAGGTAGGGGCAATACTCGCGCTCGTTATATACAAAGAGAACAAAAAAATATATATATGGATTTTATTTATTTTTTTTGTTTAAAAAAAAAAAAATATGCAAAGCACGACACGAGTTTTATTGCCACCTTACCCTTAAACCGCCCGAAACATTTTTATATATTACATAAATACACACAAACACACAAAAATACAATTGCATAAATTGAATTATTTATATTTAGATTTTATGGTCATATCTTATTTAAGTACTTATTAAAAAAAAAAATTGAAAAACATGCATGTAAAAGAAAACCAAAGTTAATAATATAATGCTTGTTATAATTTTTTTTAATATCGTATTCCAACTCTTATCTATAATTATTATAACAATTACTTGATATGAGCTTTATTTCTTAATTGATTGCCTACATATTTCCTAAATCAAAGTCTATTTATTGAAATATAATTTTATTAATGCTGAATTTAAATAATGATAAGTAATAAAATATAAGCTTGAATACAATGTTAAAACAATATCAAAAACAGACAAATTTTGCTTCAAATTAAGTTAATCCTTTAATTTCATTTAAATAAATTTACAAATATACTGTCATACTTTTTGTTATGAAGTTATAATTTGCCTTTGCTTGTTGTACGTTGTAAGCTTTTAGATTTACGAGAAATTTTAATTAAATTTTCCAAATTCAATTTTGCACGTCAATCATGTAATAAAATTATTTGGACGTGTATGATTATGTTGTATTTCTGTGTTTTCTATCATTTTTCTATAATATATTATATATTTGCATTCAATAAGATTTCTCTTAAGTATTATTATAATTCGAGTTATAATTTTAAACACGATTAATTACTTGCTTTCCCTTGTATAAACGTTTTTGCCTGTTCAAGTTTATACAAGCTTTGCGAATGTTTGATGATTATGAACGACGATAATATTCAATTTAGAAAACTTGTGAAAACTTATTTATCATATCCGCCACAAAGTGTATTTTAAATCGAATTATGGTATATTCAACATGTAGAACGTGTGTTTCAATTAAACGTCTCCAGAAATGTATTCCATTTGTATATAATAAATACGATTTTCGCGTCTATGATAAGAAGAACACTAGGATGCTATATGTCATTATATTTTATACTATTATTTATGAGGAAATTGGTCTAATTTAATAAATAATAGTGTAAAACATCAGACCTTTTAATTAGAGATTCCGCGAGTAGTGAAAAAGCGGGGTTGAGTAGTACTCGTATATCTAATCTATTCCATCAAATAACACTTGAAATAAATTCGTATTAAATGATTGCTTAACAAGACTTAAAATCAGTACGTATAATTTAAAAGTGGTAGATTATATTTTAAAAATAGTAGCATTTCGGCATTAGCTGGAGATAATCTGCTTCTTTGCTCTTCGTAAATCTGTCCAGCTTCCGAGAACGCGGCGCTCGCTGTAGACACTTGTTGCAAGTGCGCTCAAATACTTACGGGCAACTTTTGCAAGCCGAGGGAATTTTGTCGAACTTTATAACCACTACTCACGGGGTTAGTTGACGTCTGGAGTTGATTTCCTTCATTGCTTATCGTTATCTTTACATAATATCGAGAAAGTTCTTTGTTTTAAAATATTCTAATATTTCCGCTTTCATTGCAATTTTAGTCTCATCAGCATCATTAGCTGTGTTTGGCTGATTTTTTCTTTATTATGGTTCTCATCTTAATTGTCTCTTCAAAACAAGACATTAGTGACAGGTGAACATGGTCAGAGATGTTTAATGCACCTTGAAATTCTAAAGTTTGAGATTTTTGAATCAATTGACTCGATGCGATTTAAGGTGGGTCATTTCACTCTATTGAAATAAGCGGAAAAACTTGATTTGGAACAAATGAAATGTCATCACTAAACGCTTCAATTGCGTAAATGAAGGAATTAAATTACACATTTGGAAATTTTTATGCGTTACCCGAACGGGTTGAACCGAGTAGTAGGTAAAACCCGAAAATTTCGAGTACCCGTGTTTTCACTAAAAAAAAACACCGGATAGCCGGGTTTCGAGTACCCGGACCGGTACTCGCGGAAACCCTATTTTTTATATAACTTTTAGACCATTTTACAAAGATCAATAAACGTCCATCGAACAACGATTCAGAGTCACTATAGAGTAAGTTTAGGGTAAATTATTTGCCAAATACCAAAGAACTTTTAAGTAAAACTTACTCAAAACTTATCCTAAACTTACTTTAAAATAGTAATTCTAAATCATTGCTCTATGCGACGCCAAATTTATCAAGTTCATGTCCTCTACTAATTTCTCAAAAACGTGAAAATTGTATCTATCATATTAGAATTAAAAAAAAAAAAAAAAAAAAATTAACCATAAAATGTGCAGATATCCTATTGCTTATGCTACATAATGTATGTTATGCTTGTTCAAGGGAAGACATATTTATTGGATTTTGTGATAATATTTTGTCGGTCACAAATTAAAACAAATGCAGCGAATAAAAATGAAATATCACACCGCAGTTTACTATTTATTTATTCATGTTCATAATCATTTATTCAGGAAATAATATAATTATTCGTGTTTTAAATTTAATAAGATATAATTTACAAATATATTTAAAAAAAAATGATAATGTGTACGTACTATTTAGATCTCTTGACTTTAAATTAACAACAAAATTTTAATCATAAAATGTTTTTTAAAAAAAAAAAAATTTAAAAAAAAATGTAGCTCAATGCAGATGGTTATGGCTCACACACAAGTCCAACCCATCAAAATATCAGAACACCATTAGTGCCCCGTGACCTAGGCGAAGACTTTAGTTTAGATTTTGACGAAGAACCATTGGATCCCAGACTACCGAAAAATGCCAAGTAAGAATTTATTAAATATAAATAAAAAATTTGTTATTAATAAATAGTTATTTAATATGTTCATTGTTCAAAAAAACAAAAAAAAATCATTTCCACTATTATTAATTATAATTTTGTTTTTGAAATCACAAAACTGTTGTTCTAACGTGCTTTGGGACTAACATTGAAATTGATGTAGACTTCAATATCACTTTTGATTTGGTTTTGTTATTTTTTTTATTCCTGTTAATTTGTTGTTTTTTTTTTTTTTTTTTTGATAACTTTACCTGATAAATACTTATTATAAATATATATAGTTATATGAATTACTAAAACTTTCCAGAAATCAAAATGGAAAATCTAAATTTAGTTCTTTTTTTTCCCATTTTTATTTATTGGACAATTTTAGCACAATCGAATATGGATGCTATGTGCAATCGAATAAAAGGTTAGACAATTATAGCTGAGCTCTGTGTTTTTATGCACACAATTTAGGCAATAAAATAAAATTGAATGCACGTAACTATACTAACAATAAATAATAAGGCATTGGTAGCGCTATTCTATGGCTAAAAATAATACCTCTAAGCACTAATTTCAAAATGAAATTTTATATAAATATGCACATTGTATATTAGATGCTGATTATAAAAAAAAATTGAAGAAAAGAAAACGTTTCTAGATATTACAATCATTCATTTAAAATGTGAATTTCACTGTGTTTGTCTTATTAATTACATTACAAATCATTTCATTTCCATTCATGTTTCCATTGAAATTATGAAGTAAATAAATATATTATATATGTATTAGGGTGGTCCAAAATTTTTTGAAACCGTGTCAGAAACGGTTTCTGAAACCGTTTCTAAACCTATTTTAAAACCGTTTCGAAACCTTTTTTCAAACTGTTTTGAAACTCTTTTGAAAAGAAATTAAATTAATTTTAAAATCATTTTAAAAAGATATTAAACTAAAACACTTTTGCACAAAATCCTTTTTTTTTATGCATCTAATCTCAATAGAAAATATCTTACAATCAGATTGGTTTTGTCTGTGTAAGTAAGTATAGTTCGTTTAGCAATTTATAGGTCCACATTTTTTGTTTATGTGCAAGTGCGCAGTATAAAATGGTTTCGAAACGGTTTCAAAAATTTTTGGACCACCCTAATATATATATATATTTTTTAATTGTTTTTAATTGAAATCTTATGATATCCTGGAAACTTTGAGTTTGCTTCGAATTTTTTGTGAAAATTTTGAGTATACTTGACTATATTTTGTTTTTGGGTTTCCACCGAAATTTTGTTGAAAACACTTATGTGTGGTAATAATAAATCATATTAACCGGAATGCATTTGCATATCGTTAACTTATTCATTGCTTTTAAAACATCTTTAATGAAGTATAAAACTGATGTAATTAAGAATATTTTATTGCGCTGCCATATAATCAAAGATATATATTATTTATAAGTCTTTGAAACTATAAATACATTTTCCGTAATAAAATATTCGCATATAGAAATCTGATTTACAACTTTTCGCGTCAAAACAATAAGGTAATAAAGACATACCCTAACATAAAATAGAATAAATCTTGAAAAGGTACACACCAGCACACAGTCAGAGCTAGCTTCACATACACATTTACAATATTTATATATTTTTTAATGCAACAACAACAACCAATCTAACAATACGAATAGAAATAAGTACATAACATAATAAAAAGAGTAAAAATGAAAAGCAAAACTAAATTGTATTTATTGGAGTATGGTTTAATTCACTGAAGAGGACAAAGGCACAATATTAGCGAAAAAGCAAACGATCAATATGTAGAAAATATCCCATTTTCAAAAAAAATCGCAATATTTATAAATGTATTAGGGGCTATTTATTTATTTTTGCATTATTTTATTTTCAAAGCGCGAAGGGTTCGCTGCGTTGATATAACGAGACAGCAATGCTGATCGTGTTCCCTTCTTTGAGTATACCATTTCTGTACCATATTTAATGTGTGCACTGCTTCGGTCGTTTTGTATTTTTCTATATACAGACTACTTACAGAATAGTAGGACGCTGTGCACACACAATCGTGTACCATATTTTACATTTTCTATATTATGTAGAGTTAGTTTTTGTTCGAGTACAATCACAACGATATTCGTTCGTCTATTTCACTCCCCCATTTTACTTGACTTTTATTAATAGCATACATTCGACTCCCTTCACACAAAAACATTTATATGTGCGGTAGGTAACCTCGTACTATTTATATAGATTTTTATATATTCCAGATATCGTTGTTCACATAACACCAATATACAAGAAAACAACATACAGGGTCGTCTCTCTCGTATCCCTATTTAATATCTTTTCCTTTATTTTTTTGGTGTTTTATCCCGTCGCGTCGTAACATCCTACAAACAGATCCGACGACTGAAATATTTTTCATCTTTCAAATTAGTCAAAACGGAGTTGTACGCTGAAGGCGCGCAAAATATACCGTTAGCCGTTGTCGTACCTAGTGTTGAATTGAAACCGTCGCCATCATAGTAAAAAAAAAAAGTTTTAAGAAGAACCAAAAAAAAAAAATAAATAAAAATTGTCGATAGCGTTGAAAAGCACCATTTATATCATCATCAGTGAAAATTAAAATATATATTCAACCGTCCATGGTACCTTTCTTACTCAACTGTACAATATTATAAAAAAAAAAATTAGAAGAAAAATACACAAATTCTAATCAAGAATCGTGTATGTGCGTGCATTATACCAAATATTTAGCATCAATATTATTAATAATGGTTAAAATTGGACTCAAAGTGATTTTGATGTGTTAAAAATAAATCTGCCCTTCGCCTCTATACATTAACTAAATATATTTGGTTTGGTGTTAAAAGCATTTAGGGTGTCTATTGTGTATTTGACTATACGTATAAGTTATTCGTCTAAATAGGAAATTCGTGTACTTGCAGACCCTTTTTTTGAACTTGAGCATTAATCCGCTTGAATTTAATTCTATTTTGGATGAATATTATATTATTTAATGTGTAAAGGCCAATTTTTCACCTTTATACATTTCAAATTTGAATATCACAACTAAGTCCCCGTCCATTGTGTGTGTTTGTGTATCCATTTTGTATTATCTAAAACAATTTCATATTGATCAGTGTGAAAAAATTTCAATTCAAAATGTCCTTGAGATGTATTTGGAGTGTGTTCGTTATTGTTCCCAAAGCGTCGTCGTCATTTTATACCGGATCGGGATGTTCTTTTATGTTTTGCCGAGTGTAACAAATCCGATTACTACTATCTGAGTGGCTTCTTTAAACATCACAATTGGATAGAGAAGCAAAAAAAAAAATGGTATCGTAATGACCCATTTAGGCAAAATGTTATGATGACAATATATTTGAATAATATATTTATTTATTTTTTTTTTGATTTTTTTATTTTTCTTTTAATTCACATTTTGATAAAAACTATTTTTATTTTTACATTATATTTTGTGGAACTGAGGTCACTAGGTCGCCCGGGCATCCAATCAAAATTCACATAGCTCAGCCCCACCCTTATTTGTACCATTTTGTTGTTGTGTTCAATGATTTTGGATGGTGTTTTGTGTTCAGAAAAATATTTTTATCATTTTCATTGCGCAGTTTCTTAAGACGATATTGTCTATAACTACATATATTTTTAAATTCGTGTATTATGTTTTTTCCATCTTTTATTGTGAATTTTGTTTTCTATAACCCATAGAGTTGATGTTTGAGATGATTGACCTATAAAACATTTCAGATAGATGCTTTTAAATGTAACTTATCCATTCATCTACCAAATAATATTAATGGCGTATAGAAGTAGAGCAGAATTATTCCTGGTGTTTATAAATTGAAAGAATCAAAAATTTCATTCTCTCTATTTATTCTAAATAGATTTTATTTAAACAACGAAATTTCGTCCTAAATTCATAATAAAAAAATATCGGTTTTATGCTCAATTAATGTTTGTTATATTTAATTCAATCAAAAAAATATCAAAGATATGCAAATTTTCAAGAAATTTTTTGAAAAACATGTACGTACAAAGAAATGAATAAAATAAACTAAAATCAAAGGGATATTCTTTTCAAAAGTAAAGTGTTGTGATAATTAAAGAAATAATCTTATTGAATTCGTTACCTGTAAAAAAAAAAAAAATAATATCAAATATTGATAATCTGAAAAAAATAATAATAATCAAAAATCGCTCAAAAGATTGAACCAAAGAGTAAATACAAGTAAAACCATAATGGTTGGTGGACCTGACGTTAAAGTATCCACTGTGGATGTTGAAAGTGGCGACAATATGGCTACATTGCCAGTATCGCGTGCACATACAGGAAGTAGTAATGCTGATACTATTGAAAAAAATAATGCCGCCAATAAGGAAATGGAACTTAAAAATGTTGTTCCAAAACCATTACAGAGGTTTGAATTGAATATCAATATATCATTTCACTTTTCTTCTGTTTTTTTTTTTTTTTT
>JAABKK020052685.1:0-20959 GCA_011634745.2 Catotricha subobsoleta | reverse complement strand
TTGTACGAGATTTATTTTGGAAGTTATTTAAAATTTCATACAAAGTCTAGTAGCTATTTTGTGACGATATAAACTAATGTATAGACTATTATGTACATATAAACACTACTTATGCAAAATACTAAATCCTCTTTGTTAGAATTTGGTTTTAAATTTTTTATAATATAATTTTCAGAATAATATATTACATACATAACCTACTTCCGTAGACCCATTTTACATTTTTCGAAATTAGATTTCAGTCAGCTTCGTATATGCCTTGGGTATACGAGTACTCACTTCAATTTGTATTATTTTTCTTGTTATCAAAACCAATTCATTTCAAAATCAGGTCAATGGTCACACAAATTTCATGTCATTTTCAAGTGCACTCAAGAATTGTTAATGCAAGTGATATTTATTAGAGCTCATTAAAACAATATGTTTGCCATTTTTTTTTATAATTAATGATTTTTGACTTCGATTGATTGTTTTCAAAACGAATTAATTATTTGACGGTAAACAGTAGAGTAAGAATTCCGTATAATTCTGTGACCATTTTTTCCATTTTACTATTTTTATACAGAAAGTACTTGTTGCAATGGTTCGACTACTCCTAAGCCACCAAAACCGGTTAAGGAAAAGAAAGTGAAAAAAGAGAAGAAACCTAAAAAGGGTGAACCCAGTGGTGAAGCTAAAGATAAAGATTCGAAATCGGGTGGTGGTAAAGAGATTGCCAAAGGTGGAAAACCGAGCCCATTTCAGGTGAGATAAACAGTTTTTTTCTTCTATATTTTCTAATTAAAACATAAATTATTTTATTTGCACCAATATTTGCCACATTTATTAAAAAAATTCCAACCCTAGCTTTATTTTTTTTTTTTTTTAATTTTTTTTTTGTTTCCTTTTTTATATTTTAAAATCATAACCATTAAAAATTCGCACAAAAAAAAACGTTGCATCAATATAATGTACATAAAACAATTAGGAAGTTTTGCCACAAAAGAAACGCGACTTGGTTCGTGACCGTGAACGAATATTATTGCTTCAGAAGGTGAGATCTGTTGATTGATGCGTGATTGCACACATTTGGCTTGTTGTAGCTTTTACTTTCAATAACCAATATATAAGAGACAAGAATTTTGTGTATTTGAATTACTAACACTAGTTTAAGGTTTTCGATTTCTCTTTTTTTTATTTATTACATTTTAAGTAAGTGATATTTGAACTAAATTCCGAACTCTTGAAATGATGTTATTTCCTTGAAGTGACTACTGATTCAAAGTAATTAATTAACTAATTGAATGGTGATAATGGTGGCATATCAATTACATATACATTTCAAATCTTCAGAATTGGTTAATATATCATGCATGATTATTAATTAAAATTATTATTATTATTATTATTTGCACTCGCCTAGTTTTTCAGGAATGGTGATGGTTTTCAAGTACATGCAATAAAAACTTTTGTTCAAAATAATATCAACATTTATATTCTTATTTTAGGACGCTACAGTTGAAGCTGAAACTGCAGTTACACCAAAAACAATTCGAAAACGAAAAACAACGCACAACGATCCAAGTTATGGAAGCTTTTTCTTACGAGTTGGAGCTATTGGTAAGCAATTTATTGAGATAATTAATTGGGATAATTTTGTTCATCATTTTCGATTTTCTTTTAAAAATAAATAGCTTTTGGTTTGGGTACAATGATTTACGTTGGTCTAGAATTTGGATCATTTTTCGAAATTCCATTTACATCCCCATGCCATCAAATTTTGCGAGGTGTTAATCCACTTTTACAGATGATATTTACATTTATGCAAATGTATTTTATTTTTATGAATGCAAGAGTAAGAGAATTCTGCCTCAATAATTCATGATTCTATGCTAAAGATTTTTTTTTTATTTATATATACATAGTTAAATATTCACCGCTTCAAAGTATTAGCTCGCTTTGGATTGATGCATATTTGTGCCACGAATATATGTGTCTGGATTCGTACTCTCGTCCTTGAATCACTTAAAGAAATTACAATATATCATCAGAATAAAGCACCCAGTCCTGAAGATGGTGCTATTTTAGAAAGTATTCGGCAACATTCTCTACGTCATGCTGGAACTGTGCTAGGAACTCACTTAGGACCAGATGCTGATTGGGAACCAATGAACTTGAATGTTCGTGAAAATATTCAGGTAGAACATCCTGGTAATATACTCTCGAAAATTGTTCAATCAACTGCTCGAGCCTTTACAACGGCCGCTACTCATTTAGCCGAAACTACAACAAAAATTTCAACGACTACTAGAGCACCAAGAGCTATAAGACCAGTATTCACAACTACTGAAGCGCAACCAACAACTACATTGGACACAACCACAATGATTCGAAAATTAAAGAAATATATTTCAAGTTCGACATCGACCACAACAACCACCACACCAATTCCTTCAACAACACTTCTAGATACATCCACCGAACAAATAACTACTAGCCCATCAGCTGCAGATGCATTCTTTGCGTCATTCACTTCATCAACTCCATCAACAACTACAACTACGCAAGAATCTATTTTCAGCAATATTTTCGGTGGAATGGAAAATGCATATCAAACATTTTCAGGATTATCTCATAATGACACGACAGCTAATGCTGAAGATCGTACTTTTGAAAGCTTAGATGCATTATTCCCAGCCCCATATACAGCTACTGTTGGAGGTTCCGGAAATTTAAGTTGTGGCCGTGTTAACATAATGGGAACTATTGTTAAAGATTCTGCACCGTATCTCTATCCATTTATTATTGAGTATTCACTCATTGGGGCTGTTGTAATTTATGTTATGTGGAAACACATTGGTCGATATCCAAAATATACTGAAGAAGATTTGGAGCATCGCCTAGAGATTATGTTATCTCGTCGTGCAGTAGCAATGGCACAAGCTCGAACTGGTCGTGTAGATTGTGTTGGTGCATCAAAGGGACTTTTCTTCGGGCTGTTACTTCTAGTAGGATCTTTAATTTGTTTGATTCTATTCTTTGTATTAGTTCGTCATCCACAATTCTCTTTGCTAGCCATTTATTTAGCTGATGCATCACATTGCGCAATAATGGGATTTGCAGTATTTGCCATATTTGTTGGATTTATAAGGTTTGTCGTTTTTTATATGAAAATGTTTAAGACCGATCTTAATTTCTTTTTTTTTCGTATTTCTTCTTTTCTTTGCACAGAGTTCAAACCTTGAAATTCCGTTGTGAGGAACAAAGCAACCTAAACGACATTCTTTTACGTATATCAGCATTTGGTTTATTTGTTTATGCGGTGTTCAGTATAATTGCAGGATCTTTGAATGTAATGGACGGCGAGGCATATCTTTTGGTTTGTATCACAGGTGCAGCCGCTGTTACACAAGTTGTATTGCAATTGTTATTTATTGCTGATGTATCACGTCGTCGCGTACATTTACCAGAACATGATCGAAGCAAACCCGGCAGACAAATTGTCACATTTTTACTTATTTGTAATATTGCAATGTTTGCCATCTATACATTCGAGGCACAAAAAGTTTTTGCTAATCCGGTTAGTAGATTAAGTATTTCTTAAGGTACAATGAAGATAGTCACGATCTTAGCAAGATGGTAGTACTCTTTTAACAACGTTAAAAAAAAAGTAATACCATAAAACTCTATGATCGTAGATTACCATTGTAGTTTTACAAATGTAGAAGACGACACTGAGCTAAATATGTTTCCATTTCATTTTAAATCCAGGTTCAACTTGATTTCTATGGATATATTGCTTGGGCATTAATTCAACGGGTCACTTTACCATTATGCATATTCCATCGCTTTCATAGCGCTGTTACACTAGCTGAAATATGGAAAACTACATACAAAGCACGTTTAGAATAAGTTGATCATATAAACATAGCAGAATACACATGTACATGTAAACGAGCAGCGAAAGAGAGCTAAAAACAAAAACAAAAAAAAAAAAAGATAAACGAGCATAAGCAAGGGAATGGGACTTACGTTTATATTGAAATCGAAAAAAACAATATGTGTTGTGTATTGCGAGTAGCATACTTTTTGGCGAAATAATTTTTTATTTTTGTTTGTTTCTTCTGTTTTCGTTTCGTAATGTTGAATTGCAAAAATTTAATGTACATTTAACGCAAATCGTCGTCACATTCAGTGAATCAAAATAAAACAAAAAGCATTATTTCAAAATCTATTTATTAAATAAAATATTATTGAAAGAAAGAAACATATTCGTATGAAAATTTAAAATTTTCGCATGGTGTAAAATTTTCTATATTTTTTTTCTTTATATATTAAAATGTTTGTGAACTTATAATTAAATATTACGATTTATACAGCGATATTTAAAAATTTATTTATATATTATAATTTATTAAATAAAATCAAAGCGCATTCATAAGCATTTTCTTGCATTATAAATTTGTTGATTATTTAACTGTTCACAGTATCATGAAATCTATAAATTTCCATTGTAGAATTAAAATGTCACGAAACTCATTCATTAAATTATAAACAAAACTATTAATATAGATGATTAAATATAATAATAATAATAGACAAAAAAAAAAAACTATTAAAATTTATTAAAAATATTATTATTAGGAAACATAAACACACAAAAGATAAAAAAAAAAAAAATGTAATTTCAAATTTATATCTAATTAATAAAAAAAAAAAAAAGTATATATAAATAAAATAAAAATATAAATCTTGGTCTCATCTATTATGTATTAGGTGTTAGTATAGAAAAACCACTTGGAAATAACAATTTTTTAAACAAAATACAGCCAACTATTATATAATTCGTTACAGTCAACATATTAGATATTTAATAGAGATGAAACAAAAACTTTTTAAACTACCAAAATTATCAGTTTATTGACTATATATTTACAAGAAGCCAATTAATTTTACATTGTGTAGTAGTTGTATTGATAAAAATGTAGGCGCTTCAATTTAAAACTGGGAAGAATTATGTGGCCGCAGTTCGTATTGGTCAGAAAGTGAAAGTACGTTTACTTGTACAGAATTACAGAATTTCTTTGTTAAAAAAAAAAATATGTTCTGAAGTCATATAAATTTTTAAATGCAAATAATAAATTTTAAAATGAATTTTGGGAATAAAAAATGCTTTGATGATTAGATATAATGTTTGCGCTCTTTATACAAATTCAAAATAGTATTATAAAGAGTTTTATAAGATATATAACCGAAAAGAGCATAAAATTCTTTTTACATTTAATTATATTGCAATAATTTGAATTTGGAAATGGAATGTCATATAAAAACATTGTTACTGATTTTAATATTCAAAGAAAAAAAAAATTAAAAAAAAACATCACATAAAATTTTTTGCTTCTCTTGGACTGCAATTTTGTACTTTTATCTACTTTTGTAAAATTTTATATATATTATACAAAAACATAGTCGATATTTAATATTAAACCAAAAGAAAAGAAAAAAATGAAACATAAAAATTGAAAAATCCGAATAAGTCTTAATAAATTCTAGAAACAATACGTAAAACATTTATTGGAATATTTGCAATTTTCTTTTCAGTTCTGAATGTAAACCAACCATTTTAACATAAACGTAACTGTCATTTTGCAAAGTAAAAATTAAAAAAAAAGAAAAAATAAGAAAATTTTTTGGTGGATATTTAATGAAGTAAAAGTGTTTTAGAAATTAAAAAAAAAATAAAAATATATACTATATATACCAAAATATATTACATTATTATTAATAAAAAACAAAAAAATAATCGAATAATAAAATTTTTGAAATTTTAAAAATAAACAATAATGAAAAAATATTAAATTAATTTTTAACTTAATAATCCCATCCCGCATGTTCTTTGTAAATATTTTCAAAATTTTATATAATTACAAAACCGAAAAAATGGTTCCGAAATTCGTTTTCAATGAAACAAAAAAGATTGTTTTTCATTATAAATTTTGTTCACAAAAATGTTGGTTGCTCATTAGTGTTATAAAAAAATAATTGTTCATAATAAATTTTAAGATCATACAGATCAAAATACACAAATAATAAAGACATTACCGCATATACTTATAAACACAAAACACTGACCATATAAACACAATATTTGAAAATGTAAATGAAACCCACCCACATTCAATTAAATAATAGTAACAAAATAATTAATGATTTATGTAGAACAAGAAAATAAAATTTAAAAAAATGTTTTAAAAAAAATTAACAAGATGTTATGAGGACCATAAAATTATATTAAATTTTTAATAAATTTCATTTTACATAAAAATATAAAATAAAAAAAATAATTAAATTTATAAAATCTCTTCATTTGATATTTTGAAAATAGTATAAATAAAAATAACTTTTCAGACGATTTCAGAATTGAACTATAAACAACAAACAAAAAAAATGTATAACTTATGCCAATTACGCAAAAATGTTAACATCTCTCTATAGCCATATGTATTCAATTTTGAAACCAGCTGCACAAAAAATAGAAATTGTGATTAAAGCATTTTTAAATTTAAATTTACAAAAAAATAATAATAATAATAATAATAATTTTTACAATTATATATTTTCTTTTCAAGAATATTTTTCTGAAAACAAAAACACTTAACAATTTACACAAAATCTATTCGACATTTTCTCAATCTGATGTTTTTCTATATTTATAACTATAAGAAAATATATACCCGTGTCTTTGTAGATCATAGAGAAAAGTAAATTAAAAAAAAAAAAAAAAAACATTAACTGATTAACAATAATTTTTTTCAAATTCAAGTAGATTATCACAATTTAAATCACTAGAAATTTTAATTTTATTTGAAATACTATATTTTATATTAATATCATGTACTTTTGAGCACATCGTATTTGCTATGCGTAATGAGTAGAAGGCCGAATTTTAAATCTACAAAACAATTCTATAAAATACATAGTAAAAAAAAAACACAGTGACCTACGACTTTCACAAGAGAAATTTTCAGTGCTCATTTTTCTTTAAACAATTAAAAGAATCGTATGTATTTAAAAAAATTCAATACATTGAACGCGTCACTTTCGAATTGGTCTATTAAAGTATTTAAGAGCATTTTCTTCAAATTTTCATTTAAATTAAATGTGACAACGTTCATTGAATATAAACGATTAACACAGAAAATATGGATAATATTATTATGTGTGCTGATTCACATTTCTTTTCTTTTCTTTTGTAGAAACATAAAATTTCAAATGTTTGTTTTGATATTATCGCAACCTTAAATTAATTTCAAAAGAAAACTATTCAGACTCCCATTTTTAATTAATAAATATTCAATTAATTATCCAAGCTCTTAAATTAAGATTTAATATAATAATAATTTATTATCATTGATTTTGGTCGACAAAAAGGATAAAGAAAAAAATGAAAAAAATATTTTAAAAAAAAAAACCATGAAAACACTGCCGAATCTGTCTAAATATTATCCATTATAAATAAAATACCCTCTCACCTGTCACAGCATGCATATTATGATTTACTGAATAATAAATTAATTATAAGTACTTTTAAATAATTTATAAACATTTAAGAATCCCATAATATATTTTCGTACATTTAATTTTATATATAGTTTTTTTTTTTTGTTGTCTCATCAAATTACATAAATTAACAAAACCAAAAACTAAAAACTAAATAAATTAAATTAAAAATTATATAAAAATTAAATCATATATAAAATTAAACAAAAAATTCGTAACACTGTGTTTATAAAACCTTTTTATTATAGATTAACAAGAAAATAATTAAAATATATTTAAAATTGATAAATAATAATAATTAAAAATATAAAATAATAAATAATAATTATATTAAAAAAAAAAAATAATAATAATAGAATTATACATAAACTGTGTATTTAAGTACAATATTCAAAAATGAAGTAAAAAAAAAAAACTATAAAAACTTAAAATAAATATCAAAAAATTTAAAAATAAAAAATTATATAAAACTAAAAAAAAATGAATTATTTAAAACAGAGAAATTGTGAATTTATGTAATGGTACATTTTTCATGTACAAACCAAATATATAAATAATAATAAAAAAAAATGTACTTAAATATTTGCAAAACTACGTTAAAATATGTGTGTTTCAATATACTTACTTTACTTATGCTTTACTTCCATATTTAGCTAAATCCAACAAAAAAATACTGATTTTTTATTTGTCTTTTAGCCATAGCAGAACTCCGTATAATGCAGATGAATTATAAGAGTCTTAAATTTCTTTCCGCTGAACATAATATTTGGGGACTATATCGTATCGTATCGTAGTATTGAAAGTCACTTGCTTTAATTTAAATACTTACCAAATATGAACGTGAAAAAAAATATCTAGTTGCTGCTAACCGAAACTTCTGTATAAAAGTATTATTTTACAAACTCATTTTAATTAATCATTATTACAATCTTATAGGTAGCAAGCTAACCTACAATCATCGGTGATTGGAATGTGCGATATGATTCACTTATTGGTTATTTTATGGAAAATCATTTTTCTTGTAACATATTGAGAAGCACATACAGTATCGCAATTAAATCTTATAGAAAAAGAGGCATCGCTTAATATTCATGGTGTTGGTTATTCTAATGTGTTGAAACATATTAAAAATTGATTTTTACATACAGTAAATGCAACTTGGTATCAGTTACAAAAAATAAAATATGTAATATAATTTTAGCTTCTTTCTTTCTTGTGAATATCGACCAAAACCGACCAATAAAAATATGTTTAAAAAGATGAAAAACGTACTTATGTCATGTAATTAAAATATGTATAGCATACTGTGTTAATTATGCATCTTCACGGTACATAATTTAAGATTGCGTTAAAAGATCTTGTTGATCTATTTAATTTAACACGTCGTCATCGTCATCCCATATGATGAAAGATAATGCGCATGAAATGACCAAGATGAAATCAGTGTGATCATAAAATTACTTAACAGCAGCCAGCAAAAATAAATTCTGAATAATATCACACCCATATTATGTGTTTGGAATTCTGGATTTGTGTTTAAAGAGAAATACGTAAATATATGGAAGCACTGCCTACTTGTACCGAGGTGGTGGTGTCAATGTAATCATTACGATAATAATAAGAAATAAAAAGTAATGTACACACTCGTACAAAGCTGGTTTAACTTAAAATTTTCAGAAAAATATTAGCAACATATCGAAAAGCGTTAATATTAATATCGTTTTGGTTTTTATTTTCTTGGCTGATTTCGTTAAAAATAATGAAATCTTTATCGTCCGTGTTTGTCTGTTACCTTCCGTACCGACGTACCGTTTAATATATTATTATGAACATATTAGTCAGAGTGTAAATCATTTTAAATTGTTTTAAAATTATTGGGTTCGATTTAATTATAATCACTTTATAGCTGATGGCAGCCGGTGTGATATGTACTCTATGTGCGGTGCGGAATTATTATTTTTTTTTTGCATATTTTTATATTGCTTGAACAATATGGCATTTCGTTTGCACACCACATCGATCGATGAGGAATTATTTTATTTATCAAAAAAATCATATATTTTTTCTAACAAACTATCAAATTTTACTACAAAAAAAAAACCCGCACACCTGAGGCACATGTAACCGCGTACCAAAAAGTGTCTAAACAAAGCCCAATGCATATTGAAAAATATTACTAACTAGCAATATCATCGTCTATTTTTTTATTTTATTTTGTGACTAAACGATTTTTTAAATATAATAATTTAAACCTATTTAGTGAAAAATAAGAGAAAAAAAAAACTGAATCATATTAGTTTTTAGTTTTAATAAATTCAATTTGCTTGAGGCGTGGCATGGTACACACTAAACAACAACATAATACACATAAATTAAAATAGTCTATCTTTCTTAACTCAATCTATGTTATTGATAAAATTATTGAAATTAAACAAAACGCCGTGCCGCACTAAAAAAAAAACCTATGCTTTGAATGTTATGTTGCTTTTCGCGGTCGACGTTTGTATACCTACTAATTTACTACATGATGGACAGCTATTAGTGTTAAATGTTATGCTAAATATTTGAGAAAATGAATTGATTAAGTGCTGTAAGACTTCACTTTTTTGAAGTATTTTTTTTTTATACAACACAATACTTTTCGTTTATTTCTGAAATATTAATAATTACTTTTGTTAAGAGAATTTATTGAGAAAAATAAATTTAGAGAACATTTAAAATTAAAATAGATCTTTTATTTGTTTCAAATTCGTTAAAAAATATATACTATACACAATAATTTAAATATAATTTTTACATAATTTCATAATAAAAATTAGAAACCTAAAAATTTCATTTAAATGAAAATTACTAAACTACTAAATTAATATAAATAAATGTGAATTTATGAATAATTAGTTATATAATAAATTGATATGATGACTGAAACGAGAAGAGATAAGAACATTTTCTACTAATAATAATTAAAGGTATTTTATATGATGAGTGATCAATAGGTTGTGATTGGATGTAGGTACAATAGATAATATGAATGAAAAACATTTATAACGTGAAGTGAATTGCAGCACAAAACACACGGAAATGAAAAAACTAAATTTCATTTACCACAATTGACTTGTGTACCAATTTGCTTTTGGTAAAGTTCGTATGCCACTGGTAAAATCATGTGGAGAATTTCCTCCATATGAAGTAAAACTATTGCCATGTTTAAAATAGGAATTTGTGGTAGATGGTTTAGGAACCGTTTTTGTTGTGAATGAATGTGAATGTGGCTCATGTACATCATATGAAACTAATGCTTGTGGTTCAATACGATTTTCCGTTGTTAAATGTTTGAAGGCACCCAATCCGCCTGCAGCTGTCGTAAATATATTCGATTTTGTTGGTTTTGTTGTTATAATTGAATTGGACCCATATCGTCCTGAAACTCTATTGCTAATATCACAAACAGTTCCACTAATTAACGTTGTTAATGATGCTGAATAAATTCTAAAATTAACATCTGTATAATCTAATTCAGCTATAAGAAAGACTGGCATTCGATCGGATAGCACCCACACATTTGAATTTTCATCAATTTTAACATCTGATGGAAATACTAAACCTACGTCATCACGATCAACAATACCATGATATTGTGGCTCATACGGCATCGATGAATGCCAACAACCAATCGCATTTTGATCAATTAAATTGAATAACATAATACCATCATCACTTAAAACGCGGGATGTTGTGTGCGAATTAGAGGAACGTTCAATTGGCAAAAAGGAGAAATCATGGTAGCTATCTTCAACGCGTGATTCATCACGTAATACTCTTGTGGACACTGAGAATTCTCGGTGACTGGCCAATGGACTGAAATACATTGTACGATAACCATCTGATTTTATTGGTGATAATGCCATTCCGAAGATACCTGAAAAAAGAATATGTATAAATGATTTGATTGCTTCACATACAAATTGTCGATTTAAATACCTTCTTCACCCCATTGAAAATTTAACCCGGCAATATTGAAATCCCCCCGAAGTGGATCTGGGAAGAAGAAACTATGATCAAAACGCCATGATCGATTCTGTTCCCATGAGTAAGCAATCAAGCCATATCCTAATTCATCTGAGAAATAAGCAAATGTATCATCGCATGATTTTCCAATGTCAATTGCTGTATTAGCAATAAATGTATTTGCATTTGTATCTTCAGGACGGAATTCATAACGACGAATTCGTGTGTTAGTAGCCAAGTCAAATACATTAACACTATACGGGCATATATTTTGAGTGGTATTTCCAATACCAATGGTTCCAGTATCAAGTACCCATAAACGTCCACATTTATCAGCTTTTATACGATACACAGTATTTAGACCATTTTGACAATCACCAACAGCATTACTTTGCCAGTCTGGATATGGTATTAGCGATGGTGAACCAGATAATGTTTGAGCCGTATTGATGTATGTTAATGTTGCGGGAATTCCTGAAATATAAAAAAAAAAGAAATAATGAATGAAATGCAAATTAAAAAGAAGAAAAAATAGGTCAAATCTAAATGATGGTTTAAATTCATTTCTCTACATACAGACATGTATGCTCATCAACAATGATTTACAATTGAAATATCTAAATGAATCACGAAAAAAGCCAATTTTAATTTACATAAATCCTATGTCATTGTAAGATTTATATTCGAAGTGAATTTCTTTTAACAAGGTCAATATATAGTTTTAATGAAATCAAATGCAATTCACGGTCATTGTCATAAAACTCAAATCACATAAAATTAATGTAATCTAAACTTTCAACTGTTTTGACAAAAGTGACTGATTTGATTAATAATCTTTTCCACTGACAGTGCGGCACATGCGCGACATTTAATTAACATAATTTTAAATCTGTTTTCTACAAACATACCGCGAATTATTTTTGTTTTCTAATTTTTTTTTTTGGCTAAGACTTAAATTTCAGTAATTAATTAGATTAAACGAAATTAACATAATGTAAATGTAATTATGATAAATGTATCTGATGGATACTGTTGACATTCTCATGTTCTATTTACCCAAAACAAGAAATAAGAATGAACACTAAATAATAAAAAAAATAGACGGGTGTGTAATTTAATTTATGTCTAAACCTAAACACTGATTTATTATTTTGTTTGTACATGAACAAATACTGTTTAAATTATTTATTTTTTTCTTGTTTTAAATTAAATAGAATTGGTAAAGATTAGGTTGAGCTTATTTCAGCTTGACAATGTTTCTCTACAAATTAAAAAATATTTATTTTTTTAATTTATAGTAAATTCAAATGTTAAACTTCACAGTTATGTGCAGTTAAATATTTTCAAATTAAGTTGCAAATTATGCGATTCATTGCATTTATATGAATAGTCGTCACTCTAAACTCTAAACAATGTACCATAACAATGTTGTTACGGTATTTTAAAATTAATTCTTTAAAATATAAGCTATAATTATGAAAGTTAAATAAATTTTCAATCTAATTACTTAAAAATCATGTAATAAATTATTGTAAAAAAAAAAAAAAAAAACAATTTTCATGATTAACAAGTTTTTATTTTACCCAGCGTATTCATTGCTAGCAATAATGGTAAACAGTAAAAACCAGAAACACAACAACGCTCACCATATTGAATAACTTGTGATATTATATACAATTATAAAAATGTTAAATGGAAAATTATTTTGCGATAATGCCTAATTGAATAACTCGTTATCAAATACGATACACTTTAATTTATCCTATCATCAGCTGGTTAAATATATGATGTATATCGATAATATAAAGAAATGTGAAAAATGGTTTTTTAAAAAAAAAAAATGCGACGATTTGTTCAACTTTCAATTAAACAACATATCTTAAAAAACGAAAGACCTTCCGTCTAAATATAAACGATTTTAATTGAATGGAAATCCTAATTAAATATGTCTATTAATTTCTCTTAAAGTTAAGTGATTTAATTGGTAATGGTGGAAGCGACTTGAAGTACAGGAAAGTATATCTACTTTTAATCAAAAAGAAAATAATTTTTCTTTTTTATTTCTGGTATTATCGTATTTTATTTAAATATATATGTATTAGGATTGCGATAATTCAACAGCGCTGGATAAGTACTTGAATATAATCTAACATTTGATTATATTGCTAGTCAGATATATCTGTTTTTATCACGTATTTTGATCGCATATGATTTTTAATTAAATATCTATCAGCTAAAATAAATATGTATTATAAATTAGTTAGAAGAAAAAGTGCGTGACCAACTGGTTTTCTTGTGTCAAGGAGAAGCAATTAATAAATAATAGTTTTAATAGAATATTAAAGTATTAAATCTATTAATTTACCCTTAAATAAATTTAAAAAAAAAACAGATTTCGAAATTATAATTCGTAAAATGAGATCTTATAATTATTTATTACGAATAATTTGATTATAAAAAAAGAAAAGAAATTGATCAAAATTTAAATCGCTCTAATGTACCTCTACCTACGTACGCTACTATATAAATTTATTTCCATTCAATAATGCAGATGCGCGATTCTTTTGGCTCATATTCAGTTAAAGTGTTGAAACACGTTCAAAAAAAAATATATTTAACATTCAAAACAAGTACTTATATGTTAAAAAATCGATCATAAGTAATTTCATTCAATACTTGACTGTAGCACATCGCTTCTATTTTCTTCATTATTACGGCGACATTATTTTTCATATATCAATAAAAAGTCATTTTATCATTAAAATAAAATTGCATTCATATTAGACCGCCCTGTAATTTTCTCTTTTATTTTCTGGCGCAAATATAATTATTTCGTCATTGTAACCAATATTTGAATAAAATTGAAAGCAAACAGCAATTTAGATAAAATTAATCCAAATGTTATTAAAAGTTTTTAATATGGAAATTAGCAAATCACAGTTAAGTATTTACATGATTCAATAAAACGATATCGCAATGTCGTCCATATATATTTTAAATTATTAATTTCGTATTCATCGTGTTATTCTTTTTTATTATTATTATTTTTTTTTTGAAACGAGAACCTGCACAACGCCTTTTTATTACAAAATCTTATGTATTTAGTGTATAGTTACTTCCACAACTTCCATAGATATATTTTATTGCGAAAAAAACAGATATAAGTAAACTAAAGTGAAACAAAAATAATTAAATAAAAAAAATTAAATTTCAATTTACTTCGTTTTTAAAATTATTTTTTTGTTTAATTGGATAATTAGACCAAAACAGGTTTATATTTTTATTTTTTTCTACACATTTGAAATTATTTTCAATAATTACGGCGTTGATGGTGAGATATGTTGGCCGACAAAATGGTTATGACATTATTTTCATACTAAAAATTGAAGAATAATTGTTTCGGTTTGTGCATTTTTAGTTATTGCATCCAAGTCAATATATGTCAATTTCGATTATCTTTCATAAACTTCAAAGTAAATTCTTGTAAATTCTTTTAACATTTACAAATAATCGACCATAAAACAAAAACAGAATTACGGTTGCGTGTGTAGAAAACTTCATAGATTTTTATGTGGGTTTCTTTAATCGAAAACATTTAACTGTGTTGCATTTTTTAAACTTATTTTTTTTATTTATTTTTTTTAGAAAGTTATGTAAGTGCAGTGTGACAGGTAGCAATTTAATAGCTTAGAATTTAAAAGGTGTAACAACATTTTAAGAATATTCCATCCCATAACTTGGTTTTGTGAGTGAAGGGGCAGATATTCTTTCTTAAAATGTGTCTAAACACAGATCAACCTTTTAACCAATTTGACAATTTAATATTTCAATTTTTTTTTCAAATTGATTCCCTATAATTTTCGGTATTTTTTTTTTTTAGATATTAAAAGATTTCAAAGTTAAACAAACCTTTTTTGCACCACACACACGCAAATTGAAGGTGATAAAACTTTCACCTTTTTCTATAATTTTTTTCTCTATAAAATAACGGTATTGCAATTAGTTTTTTTTTTTTTTAAATTTTGATCCTTCATTAACTTTTGATTATAAACTGCATTCATTGACAATGCAATGCATCCAGATAAATATTTTTCAATTCAATAGCATTTTTCCATAAATACCCCGATACATATAACAAAGAGAGCCATACAAATAACCGAGTAATTTCTTATTGCTGTCACAATTTCATCACAACAAAACAAAACAAAAAAATGTTGAATTGTCTGTGTGCACCCATTTAAAACCCATATTTATATTTATTATATCATAATTATATTTATATATATAATTTCATAATAAATGTGGTAATTTGTATGTGTATCAAGTGTTTAGATTACGTTCGATGTTTGATATAACGCAAAACCCATTCATTTAATAATAATTTTGTGTGGTGAATATAAAGAAATAAATATAATATTATCGAATTTGAATTAAATACAAAAATTCTAAAATATTATGTTAAAATATTTAGATATAAATCAAGCGTACAGGTTAAGTATACATATAATAATACATGCTTGCAAACCAAGAAGAGCATTTTTAAAAATAAAAATTATACCTGAAAACCGTACGTTCAGAAGGCAGTTAAACATAATATATATGTTTGAATGTATAAAGTAAAGACTATGGAAAACGACGTTTAAGGTATATATATATAAGTAATCTGGTTTTGGCTTTAGTTACAATGTAAATATATGAAGAAAAAGAAAAAATATGACTGTGCCAATGCGCATTTATTATTATTTATATTATGCATTACACCTCCAGGCGTAAATATTTTTATTTTGCTTTTATAGAAAATTAAAATTCTATTTAATTTGTATATTATGAATTATGTTAGTCGCAAAATATCGCGCGAATATTGTTTTTTTTTTTTTTTTAATTTTACATTTGTGTATGAAGAAACTTGGCATTCATTTATGTTTTATCGAGTGTTTTATTTATTTGAAAGTAAATCATATATTTGTATCAATACAAATTATTAGAAAATAGTTTTATAAATAAATAATAGAAATGAAAATGCGTACCGAATCTACGAAATATTATGAGGTTTGAGCTTATATGCAGATAAAATATTTTTAGTCCTTTCCATCGTATCGTCAGTTCTTCATTATGATACATTTTGAATTTAATGATGAGTTTGTTTGAGAATAATCTCTAAACGTAACTAATATATATGTGATTCAAAGCATTAAAAATTATGTTTAGAACAATGTTTTTTTAGTTTTTTTAAACAAAATTTTGATTATCAATTAAAATTAAAATGAAGTGTAGAAGTAAATTTATTTCCAGCCAAAATAACATGCTATAAATATTCTTTTTTTTTTCAATTGCGTATTTCAAGTACAAAAACCTCATAAAATTTATTTCATGCTCGACACAGTATTTATTTATTGAAGATTGGTTTTTTTTTTGTTTTTTTATTGAAGTGAGTATGATGTTGAACTTGTATAAACAGAAATAAGTGTTATATGTAAACAGGTACTTGAATAATTTTCAATAAATTTTTTTTTATCGTCACAAGTTTTTATTGGCTAATGAATAAATAGGTACTTGCAAAAAAATTCATGATTTTATTTTATAGAATTTTTTTTTATGGTAGTTGGTATCATTTAAATGAAATGTATATAAAATCTTCATTGGTCCCTTTTAGATGTAATAAATCATATAATTTCATTAATTTTTGTTAAACATTATAAACAACATTGGCTAAAACTTTGAATATTGCAAATAGTTTTATGTATAAACAAAATGATTTTCAAAAAATTGATTTACATTTCTTACATACTACAGGCGATTCTAATTTTTTAAAAGTTGAATATGAAAATATTGCGGTAAAACATTTGGTTATTCTTTTAAGTATTCTTTTGAGTATTATTTACTATAATCAATAAGCATAATGAAATTCCTGTGGTTTTTTTTTTTGGCTAAAAATGCAGTTTTGAATCGTTTAATAGTGAGACAGACGTATACATAAGATGTTTTTGAAAATAACCCATTACAATTTTTACAAAAACTGTGACATAACTACATGAATGAGGTTATCGAACTGCAATATTTATTAAGAAATTAAGTGAATATCTATATTCAAACTCTATGCAAGTATAACGACTGAAAAAAACCCATTTTAAATTATGTTGACGAAGTACGTAGGAAAAGAGAAGACTTAATAAATGTTAATGTTATTATTTAATACGTATAAATTAATACGATCAAGATTACCAAAATGTGATTAAAGAATTAGGAATGTTTTTGTTAAACAAAAATGACAAATAATACGTCACACTGGTGAATCATAAATGGCAGTAATTAAATAGTTGTAGATACATATAATATTATATATCACAAAAATGTATATTAAGCGCTCGTTTTTAAAAATACTTATGTTTAAGAAAGTAGGTATATTATTGTAATTGAAATTAACATTTCTTTATAAAATATGCAAATTAAAATTCTTTAGCAGTATGTGAGAATTTCTTATTAAGTCACATTCGAACATTCGGTATTATCAAATTTATTCACATTTAAAATTAGAATAGTCATACCAAGACTTTGTGCTGCACAGTGCTGCATTTTTTTCATACAAACATTGTAATCAGTGCATAAAAAAATGCAACACTGACTGAGCGCATATTTGGAATAAACATTTGTCTATTTTGATGTTTTTTGAAAACCTAAAGAAGGTGACAATTTGCTACAAACATACACAGGACTCGAGAAAAGGTTAAATCACATAGTTATTTTTATTTCAAATATATATTTGTGAAAAGAATTTTCTATTTTCGGAGTATATATATTTAATTTGCAGCAAAAAAAAATATTTTCCATTTCTGCTTTGAATTTTACATTGAATTTATGATCTACCTCTGCTGCTTGTAAATAATTCCTGAAAAATCATATTTTTTTTATTTATTTTTTTTGATTTAGTCATTTTTAATGCAATAAACCCAACCCGCACATTTCATAATCTTATGTTGCTCAGAATACAACAATATACTAACAATAAATAGTTTTAAATTTGCATTGAATACGTTATAAAAGTTATTTTTGTAATTATGTTAAAACATTGCGTGTTTGGCAATAATAAGAAAAATAATATTTATTTTTATTAAATAATATTAAAAATATCAATGAAATTTCTTGATCGTCAGAATTTATATATTCTTTTTTTTTTTTTTTTACTTTATTGAATAAGTTATACAATTTGTTATTTATATAACACATCTACCAATCTATTTGAAGGTTTATGCGGCAGCATATAAGTACAAGAATTCTACAATCTATATATAGGTATATTATATGCATATAAGTATAACAAAAGAGAAAATAATTTTTTTAAAAAAAAAACAATTATTAATTAGACTATAACTTAAGTTAAACGAATTTACAAGAATTATACACAAAAACAACCAAAATAAATTTTTAATATTCTTGAGTTCATCGATCTGGTTTACTGTCATAAGAATTTCAATAATTTATAATATATGTTCATTAATTAGTAAACAAAATCGAAAAACTCAAGAATATCAAAAATATTCTGTAAATATTATCTATAGTTTCAAAATTAATTAAAATGTATTTAAGTCGCTTAAATTCACATTCACAAAACCTGTCTTTTACCATAATTTATCAGTCGAAACTTAAAAATTTATGTTAGAAATGCTTAGATCGAAATGAATTCGTTTATTAAGAACAATGAGAGTTCTATTTATAATAAATTAATTTATTTTCAATAAAAAAAAAAAAGCAATCCATATTTTAATATATGAATTATAATAATAATACTAACCATCTTTCCAGCGTGGCACCGTCACAAATAATTTATTTCCCCAATGTTCAATGCCAACAGGCAATGCATTCTGCGGTATATAATTACCAGATGCAATAGCAATATCTTTCATTGCTTGACTAGGAAACACAAAGTCTAATTCCGTCCAACTATACCGTTCCTCAAGTTTATAAGCTCCATTTATACATCCAACTAAGGCACTACTTAATAAAAGCACTAACTTGACTTTAATCATATTTTATAATAATAATTACAATTTTCAAAAAAAAAATATAGTTTTTAAAACTCAAAAATGTTTCTCTAAAATAAAATGCGCACACCACAAATAACGTTAATGCAAATGTTTACAATACAATAATAATTTATTGACAACAAATTTATATTCATATCAAAGTCCTTAAGCAAACGCACTATTTTATTAGACTGACTGTTTATGGTGTCTGGCTATAGGTTATAACAAATCCCCACTGCAAATTGTGGAAATATCAAAATACGATTGTACGTAAAAATACAATTTTTTTTTTTTTTTTTTATTAATAATATAATATGTTGTTGGCGATGCAGTCATCGTGTTGGTCAGTAAACCAAATATAATAATAAATATATAACATTAATAGAAAAATGAAAAAAAAAAAAAAAAACGAAAAAGAAAATTAGAAACAAAAACAAATAAGTACAAAAATCTCATCATATAAAATTAATGCTAGTAACTTAATTCAGCATACGTTTTTTTTTTAAATAATTATATTATAGAGTGGAGATAGACAATGTACGCTAGAGGAAGATTACAAGTCTAGTGTATGTATTTGTATATAAGTGTGGAAACTGCAACTGATAAAAATTACAAAACAAACGAAAGAAAACTGAATTGACCATCTAATAATGCATAGTTTTACATTATAATTATACTCACATATACCGGTTATTAATTCATTTCACTATCATATTTAAAAAAAATTAAAAATATTACACAAAAGTCTACTGGCAACATCACAAAGAAAGAAAAGATGTTTTTTTTTCTTTACATGCGGTGCGCCTATTAAAATCTTAAACAGATTATTACCATTTTTATTTCCCATTTTATTAAAATATAAATGCAAAATATATTGCAAAGTTTTGGACTTAGATATTATATCATAATATTGCAATTATTACAATGAGACAGAGCGAAATTATAACGTTTTTAAAACGAATGATAATAGTATAAAATCTTCAGGGCAAATTGAACTAATTTTAGGTGCGTGTGAGAAATTTTTAAATTGAATACTAAATGGAAGGGAAAAAAAAAACATCGAAAATAATAATTATTATTTTATTATGAAATTCAATAAATGAATTAATTACTAAGAAGAAAAAAAATAATTCTTTTCCGTATTATTGTCATGTTACCGATTCCGCATCCATTGCTTTCTTTTCAATGTAGTAAAATGCTTGAACTGTCAATCAAACAAAGTGTCAACTTATCCCCTTTATAAGCTTCTTATCTACGAGTAATTTCGTGAGTCTAGTGGGAACAGTTGCAAATATTATACCACAGTTTTACTTTATTTTTGAGAAATTTGAAAAATTTTGAAAAAAATCAAGTATTGGTTTGATAAATTTTTTTTTTTTTTTTTTTTTTTT
>JAABKK020052663.1:0-11451 GCA_011634745.2 Catotricha subobsoleta | reverse complement strand
TAAATTTAATTCGTTTGCCTTATATTTTGATTTATTTTTCGACTACCCAAATTAATTCCCGTGCGAAAGGGTTAATATTTTGAGATGTCTGTATATGCTATATTCATTGTACGCTGTAAACACTCTTTTGTTTCACACACAAAATTGACATTTATGAAATTTAGCGCGCAGCCATAATAATAGAACATCTAACTTTTATGTTTTTTTCTTTCTCTATGGTACAGTTTGCAAAGATATATTTTTTTAAAAAATAATATTTTTTGATGTAAACGACATTCGTTGAGCCATACAATAATTAATATTACTTTCTGTTTAGTGTAGAGTGTAGAGTTAAGACGGTAGATAATAAAGTAAACCATGCCATCATTTTGAAATAAGCAAAATATAATTTTATACATAACAAAAGTACTTATATTCATATTTTTGCTATCGCAAAATTTGTTCAAAATGGACAAAAATGTTCCCGATTCACCGCTTAAAGCATTATTAAATAAACCATTTTCGATGAGCTCGCCACCATATCAACCATACGGAATTCCAAAAGTAAGTAGGGCATTCAAGATTTTTTTGTTTTTTTTTTTGATTTGACTTAAAATCAGTCATAAAAATATTTCAATTGATTTAAAATACTTAATACCCAAAAAAAATTATATTTCATTAGCTGCAAAGTCAACAAAGTCAACAATTCCCACCACAATGTAGTATAATACCGCAGAGTCCGATGTCATCTGAGCCTCAGGAGGCGGTGAATTCGGTTAAAATACAAAATTGTGTTGCAACTGTTAATTTAGGATGTGAACTGAATTTACAGAATATTAATTTTCGCACTAGAAATTCAGAATACAATCCATCTAGATTTCATGGTGTTATTATGCGAATTCGAGATCCTCGTTGTACGGCATTAATATTTCGTTCTGGAAAAGTTGTTTGTACGGGGGCACGTAATGAATTTGATGCACATTTGGGTACAAGAAAATTTGCGCGCATCATACAAAAGCTTGGATATACTGTAAGTTTGTGTGTGCAGATTGTTTTAATCTGTTAAATTTGTGAAAATATTAAACCCAAACATTTTAATTTTAATTTCCAGATCAAATTTATGGAATTTAAAATACAAAATCTGGTGGCAACCGTTGATCTTCGGTTTCCAATTCGTTTAGAGAATCTAAATCAAATGCATGGACAATTTAGCTCATATGAACCAGAATTATTTCCAGGTTTAATATATCGAATGGTGAAACCGCGGGTAGTTTTATTAATATTTGTGAATGGTAAAATTGTTTTTACTGGGGCTAAATCAAAGCCGGAAATAAACGAAAGTTTAGAAAATATTTATCCAATATTACAAAGCTTTCGAAAAAATTAAATTATATCGTAATATTTCAATGATTTTGTTCAATTATGTACTTATTGTGTAAGATTTTTATATACTTTTGAGTACATTTTTTAGATGATTGTTGAACTTGTAAATCTTTAGTTATGACGTTTTTCAAAAACATAAATGACGAATTGAAACATTAAATGTCATAAAATGATTTACTGTGCTTAGATCAGTGTATGTTTCTATGTATTGTAAAAGATTTCTATGCAAGTCAAAGTATTTAACATTAATTTTAATTAAAAGCTATCGAATAGTTCAATAAAAGGAATCGATAATGATATGAAATGAATTGTCTTATGTGTGATAAGTAAATTCTTGGTTTTATTTTATAATTAGTCAATTATTTAATATTCATTTTTGTATAGACGGTGATTTAAAAAAAGATATATTGTTGGTGAGGAACAACAAAAACAAACTTTCTATGAACATATTGAAACTTCGATTTATACAAAACAACATTATCGTTTTTAATAGAGCCAATAACGGAAAAATTGATAATATTGTGTTGTATAAATATCGACGTTTCTATATCATCAGTGAAACAATTAAGGATTGAGTTTCTGATTATGCTATTTTCAATTTCCTATCTTTCGAATATTGTTTGCGATGACGAACTTTCACCAGTTCACCATTAAATAGAAAGCAGGCAAAGTATCTTAAATTTTCATTGTAATAACCGTATCACACTACAATTTTATCCTGTTGAATATTTATCTTGAGGATTGAAATAACTTCTAAAGAGTTGATCAAGCAATTATAAGATGTGTGAGACAAAGTTGCGTCTTAAGAAGAAGAACAAGTCACTTTTATACAATTTTTCTGTACGATCAATCCTTTAAAAGTTATTCCAATTTTCAAGATAATTATCTTGAGGTTTTATCTTGAAGAAATAATTTCTAAAGGATTGATCGTACAGAGAAATTGTATAAGAGTGCCTTGTACTTCTGCTTAAGACGCAACTTTGTCTCATACAATACATCTTATAATTGTTTGATCAACCCTTTAGAAGTTATTTCAATCCTCAATATAAATATTCAACACGATAAAATTGTAGTGTGTGATACGGCTATAAGTTAAATTATCTCATATTTAATATATCTTGAAGATTAGCTTATTAGGAAATATTTTCTTAATCATTTTGATGAATAAAAATGTACAGTGACACCAAAAGTCGTAGTTCTTTCATCTAAAAAATGTGAAATTCAATTTACAATATCTCAAAAAGTAGTGGTCCGATTTTGATGTATGACCTACCGTAATATCGTTAGACGGTGGAAATGTAAGAATATTAGACATATAAACCTCAAAACAATTTTTTGATATTAAAAATAAAATATTAGTCTCACTTTCCGTTTTTAGGGTATTTTTATACTAATTGCAAAACGATTGAAAGTCGTTAAATCGTCTATATTCTTATATATTTAATTGAAATCTGAAGACTGTTTTACATTTACCGTTATATATATGTTATTCATTAAGATCTATCAATTACACTCACAAGATATATTAATGTGAAATTTGGATGTGTGGCTCATTTTGTAAATATTTTTGCATATAAATCGTACAAAAATCCACATTTCACATTAGGATATCTCTGGAAGTAATTGATGGATCTTATGGAACAATATACTTTTAAACAAAGAAAGTCTTGAAATTTTAAATTCTAAAAGAATTTAAATATTGTAGTCCAATCGTCTTCTAATTTGGTCAAAGTATCCCAAAAATGGGTTAATATTTTTTCTAAATTCACCAAACGGTTCGATGATCTATTTTCTGTTTGACACACTTAATTTCCCTACAATTCCACGTCCAACAATGGAGCATAATATATCAAAATCGGATCATTATTTCTTTAAGATATTGTATTGTCGATTTTATTTTTTGTTTTTTTTTCTTGTTTTAGGTGTACGAATACTTTCTGGCGCCACTGTATGAATAGGCTCCAGAATGGTATAGTAAGAAAAAAAAATATACATACATAGGTATTCAAACACCATAATTAAATAACAAAAAGATCTGTTTTGCAATACGCTAAATTCTTTAAGAAAATAACTAAACCATAATGACGTTAAATTTCTTGTTTCTTTGATGGTGTAATGATACCAATTTAATTTTAAATAATTTATAGTACATTTATATGTAATTGTCGAAAGTAATGGTTTGTTTTGCTGCTAAATATTTACCATTTTTTGTTTTATCATCTTTTTTTATTTCAAACATTTACAAATTTAATGAAAACTTTGTGAAGTTAAGTATGTATTATGAGATTCTTTTGTTGTTAATGTATTTCAGGTTTATTATTTAAAAAATGTGGTAACAAACTATAAGTAACGTAGAAATCTAAAAAGTACTGACGGCACTTAGGCTGATGTGTTTAGTCACGTTTTGTGTTCCCATCGTTTTCAGGTCTTCATAACTAATTCCAAGGGATTGACAAGTTCTTTGTTCACGCTGATTACGTTTAATCGATATGTGGAAAACGGTAAAAGGAAGAGCTGCAGTAATATTAATAGGAAGTTAGGGCAAATGGCGTGAACGTAAGCGTAGACGTTATTTTTTACGTAGAGATGTCAAATTTCAAAGAAAAAAATAAAATTCGAAGAGAAATAAGCGAAATTTGACCATACCAATTTTGTAAATTACGTGAGATATATTTAACGTGTTCTTAAGGTTAAATTTCGCTATTTTGCGTCCAATATTATTTCATTTTTTAAACTTCTTCGTTCACGCCAACGTCTACGTTTACGTTCACGCCATTTGCCCTAACTGCCTAATATGAGATTTGGAAAGGGTATCAATTCACAATATTTCATGCTCAAGTTTCTCTCTAACGCTGATAGCTCGAAATGACATCAACACGAAAAAAAGTAGTAACAGAAAATGAATTGCTCTGAGTTTTTTGTTCTTGCGCGTTGAGTAAGTATATTTTTCATAGTCTGTCCAAATCATACAATATAACATATTACTGTAGGTCGGTACCGTTCACGAGATAACGACAAAAAAGTGAATTAGCGATAGTTATAATCCCAAGATTAATTCCAATGACCGATTTGTCTGTTTGATTTAAATTATTAACTTTAATGTTGAACACCTCATCGAAATCTATAAAAATCGCATACTACAAGAGAATTGCTTACTTTTAAATAAATCTTAAATTTTTTTTTATTTCTATATAAAGTTTATTTTATTCAATTATTTTATATGAACAATCTATTGATTGATTGTTATTTGTATTTAAGCAATAGGCACAGTAGCTGTAATGTAATAAATTCAAATATAAATTCATTTCTATTACAATTCATTTTTTCTTAACACTTAATTTTATTACAATAGTTAAACTTATACATAGTTAAAAAAAAAAGAAAAAACGAAAAAAAAAAAACAAGATATGTTATTTTAATGATTGACTTTTGCGTCACTTTACAAAGCAATAAATATTATAAGTACTTAAAAATGAACAAAAAAACCAATAAAATAAAATTAATTGTTTATTTAAATATTTGTTTATATTTCTATGAAGTTTTTTATGTGGTGCTCAAATTACTAAATGCACATTGAATATAGAGATAAGAATAAATGACATATTAGGCGGCGGTTATCCCACATTAGTTCGTATCATCTAATTTATGTTCTAAACCGTTATAATAGATATGAGGATGAGTGATATGATCGCTGTTGCATCTCAACTCACACTCTCAATATCTATTATCACGGTTAGAATATAAGTTAGACGATACGAACTAATGTGGAGATAATCGCCTTAAATCTTTTCATCTTATCAATGTTTTTCATATTACAAAAAAAATTAATTGCCTATTTAAATATTTGGTTATATTTCTATGAAGTTTTTAATGTGGTGCTCATATAGTCATATTACTAAATGCACATTGAATATAGAGATAAGAATAAATGACATGTTTTTTATCTTATCAATGTTTCATATCACAAAACAAAATAAAACAAAAGAAAAAAAATAAATAAATAAAAATCATATTTATATAGAATAGATAATTTATATTCTATTTCAAAAAAAAAAAAAAATAAAAATGAAAAAATATAATGAAATTATTTTTAAGGTGTGCTGGCGAATATAAATTAAATAAATAAAACTATTATCCGGCCATGTAATCATCATCACTGTCATCATTTCATCTAAATTCATTTATTATAAAAAAATATTCGAAATTCTTTTAAATGAAATTATTCATAATTTAATATTTTTGTTTCTTGTTTTTGTTGTAAAAACGATATTCGTTACAACAATAGGTAGTTTTCAAGTGTTAACCGATAATCAATAATAGAAATTTCAGTTATAAGTGCATTGAACCTTTTAAAGGATGTCAGCCGATACTTATATCGAAAATGATTATAGATTTGGAACAATTTATGTTTTAATTAAGGCATTATTTTTATTTTATTTTATTATTTTTCATATTTTACATGGAAACCAACATTGTTAATTCGTATTTCATTTTACACATTCAATCATGAGGATTGGAATAGTTTCTAAACAGTTGATCGTGCAGAAAAAGTATTTAAGACGTTATGCGATCAACCGTTAAAGAAGTTATTCCAATTCGCAAAGATAAATGCTCACGATAAAAATGTATAGACACGGTTATTATTTTGAAAATATTGAACCAGTTTTAGGCCTTACTACCATTTACTTGCAAACAAAAACTTAAAAACTCATTTTCTTTTCTTTTTTTCTCTTTGTTCTTTATACTAATTGTCTGGTTATTATACGTAATTCCCTATCATTATTATTTATTATTCTATAAAATTTTAATCGAAATGGCTTTAGCACAATTCTCTTACAACCATCTGCCGAATTCGCATTTTATTTACCTAATTATTATATTATTTTAATGGCTATTATGTGTGTGTGGATTGTAGAACATACTTATCACACACACACAAATTTAAAGTAAACATAATTCAAATGGTTTAAATAGATATAATTTAAACTAAAATAATAGGTAAGTACATATTCTTCAA
Source organism: Catotricha subobsoleta (assembly GCA_011634745.2). Taxonomy (NCBI): domain Eukaryota; kingdom Metazoa; phylum Arthropoda; class Insecta; order Diptera; family Cecidomyiidae; genus Catotricha; species Catotricha subobsoleta. Next base: position 5,072 of record JAABKK020052663.1, on the reverse strand, counting down.
AATCAAGTTTTACTTAAATTTAAATTTAAGCATATATTTTAAAAGAATAAAGCAGCTGGACTTCGCAATTTTTCCCACGATTTTTATTTTCTATTTTTTCCATTGTTATGGTGTGGTGATGGTATGATGGATCAGTAGAGTGTACCGCGTCACAATAATTTTTAAATAATAGTTTATATTATAAAATAAACACAATATAATAGATACAGAGATAGCAAGCAAGTACAATCAACATGATTCATAAGTAGTTAATATAAATGTCCAATACGTTCGTTCATCCATTGCGCTGAAAAAAAATCAAAAATATAATTAACACACACAAAAAAAAAAGAAAAATAATAATAAGAAATAAATAAATAAATAAATATTTTTTGAGTACTTGTTATTAAAAAGTTCCGTCTTAGTAAATTTACACGGAGATTAAGATTTAAATAAGATGGAAAATGAATAAATAATATTATATTGATATAAAGGTAACCCATTCATTACACATTACTTTAATTTTTCTACGTAAGTTATTAAGGTGGTTCGTTTTTTCATATTTACAATATTTTTTGTCAATTGTTCCACCTCCCCCCCCTCATTCTAAATGGTGTCAGCTGTGCTTTAAAGAAAAACTTAGTTGTTAACGTTTGATCCCAAACACAATCGCAAGTTTAACAGAAAATTTATATTATCAAAATTCTTATTTATGTTAGAGGCCTTGCAATAGAAGCTAGAAATTCAACTGCAGCTATTCCTTAATATCTTAGCAATACTGTTCAAATTGCCCAAAATTCTGCTAAAATTGAACACTTAAAACATCTCAGACAATTTATTATAAGATATTTTAAAATCCCGATGATGATCTGCTATTGATTTGGATTGTAGCTTATAAATGACAAAATTAACTGCTTGGATGGTAGGTAGTAATGAATAGTTTCAGATACTCAGAGACTTTATATAACTATTTCAAGGCTATTTTTGCTTAATCCCGATCAACCACTCGATATCGACCTTTAACGAACGCTACGGACCTTAACGAAATCTTTAATGATCTATAAAGATTTATAAAGAGCTTTAAAGATTTCGTTACGGTCCGTACCGTTCGTTAAAAGTCGATATCGAGTGGTTGATCGGGATATATTAGGCGCTGTTCATATATTACGTAATGCGATTTTGGTCTGTTTTAGACTCCCCCCTCCCCACTGTTGTAACATTTTTTATATGAAGCTTTTTATTCTTCTATTATATGAATCGTAACACTTCACCAAAACCCTTTTACTTTAAAATTTCATAAAACCGATTATGTTCACACACATTTACCGAATCGGCTCCATAAAGAAACCTAAACTTTTTTAAGTCAGCGTCACTATTTAGAACCAGAACGGGTTCGGGTGTATAAAAAACATTGAAAAATGTTTAAAACGAACCACCATAAACTGTTATAGCTAGGTAATAAAAAAAAAAAAAATGTTTTTTGAAGAAGAATAATTAGTTAGTCAAAATTATGAACAAGAAATCACTCAACCGTGCGTTGTATATTAAAATATTTATTTTATATCTAATAAGTAAGTATACGAAGTACGAGAACCAAATTTGGTTTGAATTTGCTTGGCCGTGACTTAAGGTCACGACATGCGTATAAATTTCATTCAACAAAAAACAACAAAAAAATGTGAAAAAAAAAAGATTACAAATTAATAATTAAAATAAATATAAATTATATTTACCTATTTTCAGGTCCAGTTAATTCGATTTGAAAGCACCGATATGCCAGGAAATCATCAAAATTAGATCCAATAAAAAAAAATATAAAATAATAATTAATTTCACGGAGTTGAATTTTCCGGATAAGTTACAACTTATTATTTATTGATTTAAATTATAAATAAATAAAAATAAGTTATTGTTTTCTTTGAAAGAAGAAATTATTGTTAATGCCATTTAAAGAATATTATGATGATGAAAATGGTTATCAACTAGTTCAACTAGAATGGTGGTTTCTTTTGTTGGATGCGGAATGCTTCAGAAATCGGTGATTTCCATAAATTTATTGAATATTTCTTTCTTTCTGTAGATTAAACACGTGCCTGTTCTAAAATTAAATAGAACTTTGACGGTGGAAATCGGTTTCGAGTTTTCTCCTTAATGAATTAATTAATGATGAATTGTAAATTTGAAAAAAAAACCTTTAATTATTTCCATTGTTCTTGAAACTAGATTTCAATAAGTTTTCTGTTTCGTTTTATTTTTATAATTTACTAATGATTCTTATAACGCACACATTTATTCTAAATGAATATTTATTTTCTGATTTTTCGATTTAATTCACTACGAAATCGATCAAAATCAATATGGCATTCAATTGAATTCAGGCATTCGGTTTTTAATTCATTTAATAATTCAGGAAATTTTATATTTACATCTTCATCAACGATGGTATCATTCAATCTCTCTTCCCACAAATACGATGGACACATTTCAATTAAATCATCCAATTTATCGGCATAGCTCTCTGGTTCACTTAACATAAATTCACATAGTTCATAACATTCTAAGGCAATTAATGCATTCGATTTGTCGGTGCGATGACCAATTTTTAAAAAGTTCCGAAATAGATTTTTACCAAGTGCATTATTTACTAATCCCGGAACACTCATCATTGCAATATTTTCAAGTTGCTGGATATTTAATTGACTGCAGCCGCAAAAACAGCGTAAAACACGGTATTCCGTTTTTTGAACGTGTTGTCTTTCATTTTGATGGTGATGATGAGACATGATGGATAAAAATAGAATTTGCTGAACGGTGTTGACTAACTAAATTAAATGTTGTATATACTTAATTTTTGTTTTATTTTAATGTACTCTCTTCGATGAGAAATGTTTCAATTTTATTTATGTACTTCCGAATATCGAAATAAATACAGAGTTTTTAATGTTCATTCGGCTTATGGCATGAGTAAGTAATATCACAAATATTATTTTGATTTTGGTTATTTATATTTTTAGGATTGCGAACAAATTGTAAAATTTTGCAAAACACTTTTTTAAAAAACCGAAAATGTGGAACAGAATTATTTTTCACTTTCTGAGAATAATCAATAATAATTCCATAATAGAATGACTAACAATCACTTCATTCTTATAATACTGTTATCCTTAATCACAAATGTTTATAAAAACAAAATCCACCCTTCAATTGCGCACTATATTAGATGACTATAAAGACATTTCGTCATTATAAGTAACTATATATTTCTATTAAACGGTACCATACATTGTTGTGTTGCACGCTTTATGAAAAAAAGAACATTTGGAAATAAATGTGTGTCTAACCGTGTATTCGTAACGAAACAAAAATAAACTGATCAAAACGATGAAATGCGACCCCATAGAGGTATAATAACATTCTAACAATAACAAAATATATGATAGGTCTACAGGCATTGGTAGCGTCGGTAGCAACCGACATGCGTACGGATATAAATATCGGAGTATACTATATCTATATGTATACTGTTAAAAAAAAATTGTAAGTATTAAAAAAATCAAATTTTCAGAGACGTATGCTCCACGTATTGTGTGCTGAAGATTCGAGTCTATTTAACATTATATTTACATAATTGTCTTTGTTTTGGTTTTTTTTTTTAGCATTTTGTGATTTTTTTATGCTTTAAGTACTTATTTCTGCTGAGAATAAATTTCTTAAAGTCGACTTTATATTCATTGAATTATGCAACGAATTGGGTAGACTTTGACATATTTTATACGAATAAACTGTCAAAGTCTAACCAAATCATTGCGCTGGTTGCATAATTCAACGAATATAATATGGGGGCTTAAATGCTACGGACTCCCAGAGTAATCCACGTATAAGATTAACATATTGAACGGATGCATAAGAGAACAATGAATCGTACAGAAAATCATCCAAGATCGACCCCTCTACTTATATTTGGAGACGTAACTTTTCTTCATACAGTGTCATCCCATTCGGGTATTAACCCCCACTGAGTTTTACCGAGATTTTTTCCAAGTATTTCTTCACTGTTTTAATGTCAGTCCGCGGTATTTCGCCGCCTTACTTTTGTAGTCTATTAAAGAAAGCAACATATTTTTAAAACAATTCGCTTGAAAAGCGCCTGGCAAATGCCGGCCGGCCCTAAGGCCATTTTATCAATGGTCGTTATCCCATATAGAAAGATATCGTGAGAATTTATGATGAGAATTTAACATGCGAATTAGCGTAACTTCTAAACGGTTGCTCGTACAGAAAAATAACACGTTATACAAAACTTTTCTGTACAAACCACGGTTTAGAAGGTATACCAATTCGCATGTTAAATTCTCAACATAAATTAATTTATCTTGAGAATTACCATGCGAATGGGCTTAACTTCTGAACGATGGATCGTAAATAAAAAGTTTGTATGAGAGAAATGTTCGTCTCTAAAAATAGGTGAAGTTTTATTTCGTGTTATTTTTCTGTACGAGCAACCGTTTAGAAGTTACGCTAATTCGCATGATAAATTCTCATCATAAATTCTTACGATATCTTTCTATATGGGATAACGACCAATCGTAGTTTAAACTCGGTTCAAAGTTGAACGCCGTTTAAGCTAAGCTTAACCATAAACAAATTTTCTCAATCGTTTTAAGTTTAATTTCGTTTAAACTGAGTTTAGACTACGATTAATAAAAAGGCCCTTGTATTGTAAATTTTTATTGGATATTAATTATAACTAATTTTTTTTCTCAAAATAGTTCTTAAAGAGTCCATCTGTTCGATGTAAATTTCCAATAAAAAATCTTTATTCAATTCTAATTTTCTTACAGCTATCGGTTCTTATTTTAATTAGTTAGCAATGTTGAGATTCATTCCTAATCATTTTTAATAAACATATGGTTATAATTAATTTTACAGTTATACTATTTTACTCTGTCTAGAGATAGCTGCGGTCACGATTCGTGGAGAAAACACGAAAAATCAACATTTTATTTTTTTTCATCCGAGGGTCCCCCCTATGGTTTTTGACGATGAGTCAAAAATGGAAAACTTTGAACCCAAACTGGCAGTTCTAAACATTA
>JAABKK020052652.1:0-11453 GCA_011634745.2 Catotricha subobsoleta | reverse complement strand
TATATAAATGAAACTATGCCAATGCATTTTGTTTTTTAAAATAAAAATAAAGATTTTTTTTAATTATTTACGTTATAGTTTACATAAATCTTTACAAAAAAATTTAATAAAAGCACGTGTTGTTTATGTGTGCCATACAGCATCTTTTTTTCAAGAGGGGAAATTCCTTTCGCCGTTACATGCCTTATAGCCTTGACTTTAGTATCGAAAAGGCGAATAAAAATTGAAAAAAATATATTATGAAATAGACCACGGCATACTAATAGACGCGCGGCGTATCTTCTTGACAACGCGAGCTACTTAACAACTATATTTACAAATTGGAAAAATCTTAATAATAATTATTTTATACTTAAAATTTAATATAATTTAAGTTGATTTAAACATAATTCCTATGAAAATGGTAAGAGCTGAATAATTATTGTTTGCATTGTATTTATGCGACTTCATTTGATTTTTGTGTAACTATTTTTTATTAACTTTCTATTAAGGAACTTGATATGAAAATGATTGATGGTTTAATTAACGAGGCAGACAGATTAGTGACCATTAATGAATTTAATAAGGCAATAGATGCCTATTCTCATATTTTAGAATGTATGCCGGACGAAGCAAACGTCGAAGCAATGGTCTTACAAAAACGTTCTTTAGCTTATAATGAACTAGAGAAACTGGATTTAGCATTGCAAGACAGCCAGCGGGCTACACTATTATACCAGGTAAATATGCTTTATCACAAACAGTTTTTAATCAATAAAAGATAATCAAGAAACTTATTTCACATTTTCTGTTTTACTTTATTTAACTGGACAATGAGATCAAATGAAAGTAACTAGTTATTGTAAATGGAATCAACAATTGTTTGGTTGAGTACAAAAAATGTGTGACAATAAGTCTGTTTTATCTTTTATATTTTAATTCAGTGTTTCACAGTTTTCTTATGACATTTGCTCAACAAAGAATTTGTTTTCTAGGTAGAACTTTTAAAGAAGGATGCTGAAGTGTGTCCCCTCAAATATGATTTTGAAAAAGCATTAAAATGCTACAATGAAGCCATTCAATTATTGCCGAATTCATGGAGATTTATAAAAGGCAACATGAAGTAGACTTGGCACTAACTGATGTGGATAAATCTTTTCAATTGTTGCAGGTTAACACGAAAAATTAAATTTAAATATACACTTCAAATAAGATTTCAAATGTTTTCTAATATTGCCCACGTCCATTTTTTTTTCTTGTTTTGTTGGCAGTGATGTGATTTACTTGCCCCATTTTTTATTTGTTTTTGCAAGATTTCCTATAGACCGATGCTATGATTACTTTTACCAATACCAAAAATTCACGTGAGTACTAAAAAAAAAAAAAGGTCTTCAGTCTTTCGGAAAAAACCGCGCAATACTTTTTCTTATAATTCATTATTTTATGTTATTTTGTTCAAAATAAGTAACTGTTAGGGTGTTCTAAAAAAATCGAAATCTTCCATATTTTGGTTCCTCTTCTCTCATCCAATGACAATTAGGATAAAAACAAATTCCAAAATCCGGGATTGGTTGGTTAGTTATTGACCTCCGCGCGCCTCTTTTTAATTCGCCTTTTTTGGGAGGAAACTTTTATTTCCACCCTACTAATATGTTTATAATGGTTAATTTGATGCGGGATACTCTTACGAACACATTGATACCACACTTTTCAAAATCGATTCAGAATTACTAGAGTTTTGTAAGTAGTGGTCAATCTATAATTTTTCTTCAAAGCTAATTCTATTAATTCTATGCGTTAGCATTTAATTTATAACTTTCGAAATCGCATAAAAAGTAATATTTATTTATACACCGAAGTTTTTTTTTTATTTCTTGATAATCGAACCGTATTTTGGAATTGCACTTTTCAATTGGAATTTCTTAGCGTTTTCTTATTGCAAGTTGGCGATAAAATCCTATATCATTCTCTCATTTAAGTAGTTGAATAAAATGAATGTAAACATAAATTTGAATAGTATTTGTTTTTTTTTTGGAAGAAAATATGGTTCAGAATACCTATTTTTCTTTTTATTTTTACAAAATTATTTATTAAAGTTTTTTATTTATTTTGTTTTTATAATTAATTGACTGTTGTGATTTCAATTTTTACATTCTTATTTTTGTTTTAAATTAAAATAATCCAATGCACTTATTCCTAATTTTCATGATGACGGTATGCATGCCGAATATCTCAATTTCGTATTTGTTTATATTTGGAAAAAAGAAAAAAAAACTAGTTCTAATAATTACAAAATGTTGCATATTAATAAATACAAGTTTCATGATTATTTTAGTAGATTTTTTTTCCGTACACCTACCGATTTAATTATTTTGCTACAAATTTTCAATTTTATATAAAATAAAAACAATATAAATTAAGTTCATCAAAAAAATTTCCATCGTATAATTGATTGCTTCTAGACTATTCGTATTCATTAAGCTTTTTTTTTATTTATTTTTTTCTAAATGTAAAATAGCCCACCTATTTCACAGCAATTATCATACAAAAAAACATCTTAAAATTTAAATGTTAACAATAAAAATAGTTTTAAAACTGGTGTCGTGTCGTAGTTTTGCTTTTCTTAAATTAAGAAACCAAGATTTATTCTGTGCAAGCCATTTTTTTTTTTTTAGTTAATCATGAATTCATGAAATATCTAATTTATTTTTCGTCTAATTTTAAATAAATTATGTTTTATGTGAAAGAGATCGTCGGAGTGCTGAGTTAATATAAAATAGATTTTAGCGAGTTGATGACTAATTAAACCGAGGATATCTGAATATGATTTTTAAGAATATACACATGCACAAGAATTTTGTGCCTAAGAGCTTAGAACGTATTATTTCGGCATATCGAACAGTTCGATCAATAAGAGGCTCGGTTTTTTTTATTTTTTAAGTTCATGTATATAACACATAATTGCTGTTGATTTACAACATGGTAACAAACGTTCTATCTTCACATGAAATATTATTTGAAAATGCATTAATTTGATTGAAATTCCATGCAGCAAAATAATCGAACGTCAACCAAATTTGATATGTTGAAATACTGATTACGGAATTTATGTTCTAAATCCTCATTTTGGTTTAGCAACAAATTTAGTTGAAAAATTAATTAATTTTTAGTGTAATAAAGATTCTTACTTTGGTGCGCCGTAGCACTAAAATTGAAGCACTTCATATATATATATAGGTAGTTAAATCATAAACATAAAGAAAAAGAAAACGCTTAGAATTGGCTTGACATTATTTATAAAAAAGTAGAAATCTCTTGTTTTCATTTAAGTGAAACAATTTATTATAAGCTAAACAATATTAATCAAAATAAAAAGTAATAAAAAAAAAAATCGAAAAAATTTATAATTCTGATTCTAGTTTCGTTAACCTTATTCGTTCCCTTGTCGTGTTTAACAATTATAATTTCAATTTAACTTTATTTTTTATAAATAAAAACTTATTCTTTCTTTTAAATTAAGATAATTAGGACTGTGATATTTAAATAATTAAATGGAGAACGCAATACATTTATAATACAATTTTATAAATATTGTTGCATTCGCATATTTAATTAATTGGTTTTTGCGTGTAATTTTTTTTTTTTTTTTTTTAATTTTCTTGTTTTGAATATTTTTTTTTTTCAATTATTAATATTAGGTTATTATATTGTATAAACAAAAAAATTACAACCAGGTCAAAGTAAACTGCATCGCGACAACCAACTGTCCGCTTTTCTTGTGGGTTCACAGGCACGTAATTGATGACCGCCTTTGGGTGGATTATTTGCTTCCTGTAATTATAAATGTTCGATATTAGATTTATCAGAAATGGTTTGAAATTAAAACTGAGTGGTGTATAAAAAAGCATTTTGGTTGATGTTTTTCAGTTTGGGTAGTATGAAAATAAACGAAGTATTGCTGATAAAAGTATGAATATATAATTGATATTACTAGACTTGAAATAATGTTCATGTTTAAGGCCATACAATTTACATCATAAGCACACAGAATATTACTTATTTGGATGATTGGTTTTGGTTACTATCAAAATGAAAGTTTTTGCCTCTTAGAATTTTTTGATTGGCTAGTCACAAACCTTTTGACTTATTATTCTGCTAAACTTTCAAATACTATGACCTAATTTCAGACTATAGTTCTTATCAGTTCTATGATGCAAAGTACTTGAAGTATAATATATGATAAAATGTCTCCTGTGATAACTGTCCTTGACATGTACAAAATTGAAACATATGGCTTATTTAATACAATAACAAAAAAGAAAAACATTTTGAAGAAAAAAAAATAATACTCCTAAAGAGCAGCTTATAAAATACTTATATACTTATACTTAGAGAAAAAATTGCACACTTTCTTCTATTGTAATTATCAATTGCGGAAGTATTTATATAAAATGTGATAACAAAATTAAAAGAAAATAATATAAACTTTAGACATACATTATTCGTTATCAAACTATTCTTTCAAAATTGTTTTTTTTTTTTTTTAATTTAAAAAAATATACGTAGCTAAATAATTTGAATTCCGAGGAAATGCTTATTTATTTCTTTTGGTTTGATAATTTGCCAACAGATTAATCTTCTTCAATTTAATAAAGTTATGTAAAACTAATATAGAGACAGAATGCTGCGATCGCAATGGTCGTTTTTCGCATTTAGATTTTGAAATTTCTAATAGTATCAAAGTGAATTTATGTTAGAATATTCTATAGACTTATAAGAAATCTAAGTTCGTGTTCATCATACCAAGCATCATCCCCAACATATATTTTCTAGTATCATTATTCTATGAATGCAAAGCATATAACTCACCATTCGTTTTTCCATTTTTGCTTTAATATCACTGGCAAGTGTAAAGAAGGCCTCTTCAACATTAATACTTGCTTTTGCTGATGTTTCAACAAATTTAATTCCATATTCAACAGCTAATTGTTCACCGCGTTCCTTCGTAACCTAGAAAAATATTCACATTCAAGTTTTTAATAAATTTAAATTATTGGTAAATCAATATTATTTTACAATCCATTTGATTTTAAGTGATTGAAGTAATAATAATTTGCGATGCATTTAAATTTTGAACTATATTATTGCGATGAATATTTTGATGCAAGTGTGAATGACTTGTTACAGAGGTGTATTTCGTACAAAGCATATGATTATTTTAAAGTAAAACAAAGAAAAAAATAATACAAACGTACCTGTCGCTTTTCATTTAATTCACACTTATTTCCTAATAGCATTTTTTCTACATCGGCTGATGCATTTTCTTCAATATTTCTAATCCAATTTTTTATGTTTTCAAAGGATTTTTCCTGTGTTATATCGTATACAAGCATAATACCCATTGCACCACGATAATAGGCTGTAGTTATTGTTCGAAACCGTTCTTGGCCAGCAGTGTCCCTTCAAATTAAAATAAGTGAATTAATTTCACAAGTTATCAATTTTTTTTTATTCTTAAATAAGTAGAAAACTATTGGTAATAAATGATGACCTCAAATTGAAATAATTTAGTTGATATATCATTTTCGGAGGTCCGCCACTTTGGGAACAATTTTTGAGATGTAAAGTTATTAAGGAGTTAGATACTTTAGAAGGATTAAAGTTCAATCAAATAAGAGGCTAGTTAGAGAAAATCTCATGAGTTCCTGTCATAATTTTTGAATAAAGTATAAAGAAAGAATAGTTCACCCTTTTGAGATTCTTACATTTTCTTATAACTATAAACGGTTCTAAATAAAAAAAAAAAAAAAATACTTTTATACACTAAACTTACCATATTTGTAATTTGATTTTTTTACCATCTAATTCAATCGTTCTAATTTTAAAATCAATGCCTGAAAAAATAAAACAAATACAATTAGTAAAAAATATATAATTTTGTAACCAAAATACAATAATATGAAAAGAAAACAAAAATTAACCTTACAAACGACACAAAACTAAATTATTAAAATAGAGTTCAGCTATAACAGATATTCAAAATTCAAATTATAAATATAGCAGGACAACCAAAAAAAAAAACAACTAAAAACATACACGCAAAGAGAAAGACAACCACATATATAAAAAAAAAAAAAAATGCCAAGGTTAATATTTTCAAACAAAACTTAAATTGAAATTAAAATCGAAAAGATGTGATGATGGTATGTATTATTATAAATATTACGTATATTAGATTAAATCTATTGTACGATATAAGTGATCATCTACTAAATAACAATTAAATACATTAATTAAGTATACTTAAAGTTGAACTCGCATAACATTTTCCTTTTTCAAACATACTATTTATTCATAACATAGCAACATATTAAACAAAACGAATATATGTAAAGCAATTTGATGCTTGTATAAAGAAAAAAAAAAGAAAAAAAAATGATATGATAAATTCATTCGTAAGAACGATCAAAGGAGAGGACGTTATACAATTTTTTGGAAAATATTTATTATAATATTCTATTGTGGCATTAGATTTATTAGAAAATCTAGGGTGAATCATCAAAGGTCATATACAAATATGAGTAAATACTATATATATAATATATATTGATCACACTAAACATATTACAGCTCAGACAAAGATGACAAAATAAAAATCAATATAAAAAAAAAAAAAACAGTTTTTTTTCTCTATGATGAATAAGATTTTATGATATTTCTCATTATATTTGATTAATAAAGAGAAATTTTTGCTTATACGTCATCTATACATGCACAAGCAACATTCACATCACTAAATTTCTTTGTATTATAAAATAAATTAAAAACCAAAAAAAATTAAATCACAAAACGACAAACCATTTAATCATTTACACCAGAAAATAAATTAGAAATTAAATATTTTTTCATTCATTATTTTTGTCGATAATCGCTTACCTATAGTTGAAATAAATGTCGTATTGAATGCATCTTCCGAAAAACGAAATAATATACATGTTTTACCAACACCCGAATCACCAATTAACAATAATTTAAATAAATAATCATATGTTTTTGCCATTTTCACTTTGAAATAAATATAATCACTTCTTGCCCTTTTTTTTTTTATATATATCTAAAATGCAAAATTAAATTTATTGTAATATTGAAACGCCTTGGACTTTGCTGATGAATGGAGAAATGGATGATAAAATTATTTGGTTGAAGTTAGGTGCAATAAATATAGAAATCGTGTGTCTGTCGGCATATTGAAATGTTTAATTTCTGCCGCTGTGTTGTTGTAGCGCTGTATTTTATTTTTGTCCCTCTAGTTTTTTTTTTTAAATCGGAAACTTTTTCAGCTTTAATTTAGAAACGATTAATTCAAATGCATTTTAAAAAAAGAAAAAGAATGAATGAATGATATTATCACGTTTCCACTACCTATTTCCGAATCTGTAAACTGTATTTATCGATTAAGTGTGAAATTATTAATTAAGATTCAAATATTTTATAGTATAGTTATAGTTCTGTTGTTGGTGAAATATTCTACAGAAGATTTGAATTATACAAGGAAATTAATAATTCTCTTCGTTAGAGCAATTTCTGTATTTATGAAGCAGCATTAATATAATGGAAATTGTACACAAAATTAGTCTCGTTATGGAGCACTGAAAAAAATAACGTTGTAAAAATAGCTGTATTCGTATTTGTTAAAATACGTTTTTTCAAAGCTCTAAACCGAGAGTTAAAATAAGCACAGCATGTTGTTTTGTTTACTTACTTAAACTTCAAGAAAAAAAAAACGGATTAGTGTCACCATAAAGAGAACTAAGATAATCTTTGATAGAATTAAACTTAATTACATTTGGATGTAGCCAGAACAGTAGCAATACGGGTGCAAGGGTGGCTGAGCCAACTCTTGAAATGCTTCAGCCAGCTCTTGCGAAAATTTAAGGATAAAAGAATATATGTAAAATAATAAAAAATAGTAAAGTAAAATATAAAGGAAACAAGAGAATTAAGTTTAACAGTTTAACTTCAATTTAGTCAATTTAGCAAAGAAATTTAGCCAAACATTAAGAATTGAGAAACGACCAAAGTAAGTAATACAAATTTTATGTACCTTGATGGAAAAGATCAATTTTTTTTTTTTAAATTATATTTCAATATCATTTATTTAATTTTTGTGTTAAAATGGTAATAACAAATTACATATTTTTATGTGTTGCAATATTTTGTTAAAGTGATTTTAATATATTTTGATTGATAAACATTCATTTTTTGAAATGTGTATTGAAAATTCTTTATTATTGTTATATATAATATGAGGGGTCTAATTCCAAAAGCGGCAATCTCCATCATTTTTTTCAAGCAATTATATGCCTTATTGTATTACGCAGTAAGGATCAAAATAGCTCTAAAAAAATTATGGAGATTGCCGCTTTTGAAATTAGACCCCTCATATAATCTGCCCATAGTTATGCAACTCGCTTTCTACGCGATATATTTCCGACAGCTAACAAAATGTAGCTGCTATACTTAATGAATTAAAATATTAAAAGTTTGAATTTCGAAATTTAAACGTCTACTCTGATTTTTGGTCATACATTGTTATTATTTTTGGTTTAATCTAGTAGTAAATATATCGATTGATTTGATATAAAATTATACCCTCTAAAGCCCGGTTTTCTGTTTGCGTGAAATGAAATTTTCGGATAGCGAAATATTCACTAGCGAAATATTGAGTGAAATAATAATATGGAGAATAGGGCGTTAAACGGCGAATTAAAAATGATGAAAAATGGCGTCTCGTAGAATCTGCTGTGGGTACAACAAACATGATATCGCGTGTATATTACATGTATTTTATCTTAAAATGCTTACATTTATTATAAATTTGCGATAAAATCAGTTAAACAATTATTGTAAATAGTATTAGTGATATAATTTAACATTTATAACATTTTTTATTCATATTTTGAATGAAAATTAATAAAACATGAATGCAAATGTCTAAAAGTTATTGTAAATTGTAAATATGAATAAAATATATTATAAATGCTTAATTATATCACTAATATTATTTTCACTAACTATTTAGCTCATTTTATCACGAATTTATAGAAAATATTAGCACTATAACACAAAACTCATTTAATTTATATGAAATCTTATGTTTGTTGTACCCACGGCAGATTCTTCAAACGCTGCAGGGACTAACATACAATTATTGGACATTTCTCGATTTGAGTACAGGGAATAGTTGATACATTTTAATGTTTTCGATTTGAGTACAGGGGCTCGAGCCTTTGAGCATAGTAATATTCGGCGCCTATGATTATGAACATAACAATTCAAATTTGATACTCTAGATTGAATTTTAATTGTTAAATTAAAAGGACGATTAGATTGTCGCATATTGACTTTGAAGGCTATGTGTGATTTCTAATCAATTTGCACTAGTTTGGGAGTGTAACAATTCATTACAGTTTAGTTTTTTTTTTCTCGAGAGTTAAAACGCCTATATGGATGACTTATTCATAAAACTAAATTACCTTTCCAATGAGAATAAATTGCAGAATTTACAGCTATAAACAGACAATGTAGACGGATTTTAATGATTGGCTTACCGTTAAACGCAGAATCAAAATTGTGACAAAATATAAAGATTTTAGTTTTGATCAGATTAGGTCAATCATCAAAATCCGTCTAGCCAAACCAGAGAAAACACCAAAAGACAGTAAGGAAAAAAAAAAATCACGGTCGCTATACTTCATTCTTTTCAAAAATGAAATTAAAATATATAAAATGCTTTATTTTGAATTGAGTTTCTGATCATTGTTGTTTTTCGTATCAAAATCATTATCAAATAGTTCATTTACATTTATATTTCCCTTGTATGCAAGTGGATTTTCTGATTTTCTTTCTGCCATATCTGTTTGTAAAACTTCATCGGAAACTTCATGTAATGCTTTTCCTTTACCATAAAAAATATCTTCAGTATAAACACGATATTTATTTCGATAAGTTCCATGCAGCTATTTAAAAAAAATTAAAATTATATCTAATTCATTAACGTTTATGCATGCGTATCTATTATCATTTCAAAAGATTTAAAATATACCTTATCCCAACAGGATGCGTTAAAACCAAAATTAACATGCGTGTATTGATGATGATTATCATGAAAAATTACATCGGGTTGCCATGGCTGCCACCATTGAGATTTAAATGTAATTCCAGAGTGGTTAAGAATCGCCTGATAATATGTATACAAAGCAATCGCGTAAAATGGTACTATGTATTTCAATTCAAATTGGAGAATTAATTAATAACAATCTATTTAAATATTTAGTGTGTGTGTTAATGAATTATTAATTAACAATTCTTACCCCAATGCACTGGAACAAAAAATACTGGCGAAATTAGCACTAATTGCATATGAATTATTTCAACGGGATGAATTGCAGTCACCGAAAATGTTGTTGGATGTTTGTATTTGTGATGTAGCTTATGAAAATGTTTGTATAGGAAGGGTGTGTGATACAATCTATGGGTTAAATATGTACCATAATCCTGTTTACATTTGAAAATAGGTCATTAATAATATTTTAAACAATAATGAAAAAAAAGAAAATCTAAATACTTTTTACTTACTTGATAAATGAAAACAATGGGTATCTGCAAGAAAAACCATATCCATCCGTATGCATCAAAGTCATAATAAATTGTTGAATATTTACCATCGTTTGCGGAATACCAAGCTATTGTACCGGTTAATGTACTGCAACACAACATAGAAAAACTACCCAATATTATTTCATGTCGTTCTAATTCAGGTGTAAGAAATTTTTCTGGTTGACATTTCCATTCGTTAGCATTTTTTCGTTGTTTCACATAAAAATACCACTAGAAATAAGATTAATTAATAATCGGATTTTTTTTTAATTACATCTATGATAAATTTTACATGTAAGAAACCGCCTAATCCAAAATAGATTATATACGATCCAAAAGCAGACCATGTAACAAAATACAACCAAGAACCTTTGGAACTGTTAAAACCATTTTCATCGTTTACACTGTTATTTGTTATATTTAGATAGCTATCTTCTGATTGCTGTTTACTGGTACTGTAATATCCAATTTGTTTTAAGAAATGTACCACTATAACGATCCAGTCACCTTTATATAAGTACAAAATAATTAAATTCGTGAAATATTTTAATAAATAAATTTATTTAGTTTATGCGTTATGGTTGTCGTCTCATAGTGGAAATATATTTCTAGAATTCCATGAAAAAGTAAGTACTTAAGGAAAATCACAATGTGAGTTTTTAGAAAGTTACCGCCCATAATTTTTTTTTTCAATTTATCAGAAATTTCGTTCTTTTTTCGAAATTTTCATTTGAGAAACGAAAAATATGTGTAGATGTCTCCAGCCGACCAATTTGTGATTTTTTTAATTTTTAATTAATAAATAATTAGTAACC
>JAABKK020052641.1:0-11454 GCA_011634745.2 Catotricha subobsoleta | reverse complement strand
GGGATTTTCATAATTTTGAACCATCTCCGAGAAAAATCGGGTACCGCAACCGCCTTATAAGTATAGAACACTCTTAAGTTTTATTGTTGCTGAAAATTTTTTATAATTGAAAATGTGATAGGTTAAACAAAATACTTAAATGAATAAATTGAATTGAATTATAATTTATAATATATATATAAATATACACAATATAAATACTTTTTGGAGATTTAGCCGAAGCTTTTTCAACAAATGATAACATATTCATAAGAACTATATTTTAATATTTAAATAATAAAAGTGAAATAGAAAAAACTCTTCGTATATATAAAAAATAAATAACAAAAGGAAAGAAAAATAAAAGTAATTAAAATCAAACAATAAATTTTAAGAAGAAAATCAAAAATAAATTAAATACAAAAATTATAACTAAAATTAAAATGAAAGTAAATGCAATACATTATTATTATTCAACAATTAAATTAGTTATGTGTTCAAAATCTGAATTATGACAGCTTTCCTCAAAGTTAATATGTATTAGCATTTCTCATAAAATTGATTATAGTAGGATATCCAGATATTTGATGTAAGTATCAGTATTAAATCTCATAGGTAGGTTATTAATTAATTTCAAATTTTTAATTTGAATAATTTGAAGTTTGTTGATATGATACCATGCAGCATTTTCCCAAATTGATAAGTCATAATTGGTTGAATGACGGTTTTATAAATTATATTTTTGTTAATACCTAGTTGAAAGTTTAGAATTTCTTGCTAACATCGGATATAATGATCTGGTAGATTTTACTGCTTTTTCTTGAGCTATTTTAACATGATTATTAAAGTTTAATTTTTTGTCAAGTGTAATTCCCAAATATTTAACATTGCTTGAAATTTCTATTTCAGCTCCATTCAATTCTAATTTGACAGTAGGTTTTCTCTTCACCGATTTATTGAAAGGAAATATGGCTTGAGTTTTAAGTTCATGCATTTTTTTTTTATCCATTTCACAAAACATTTATTGATTACTGATATAGCTTTCTGTAATATTAGCTGATACTTACCAATATACCTGTATCATTAGCATAATATCACAATCTTTAGGGCATTTGAAATCCTAAATATACCTATATGGAAAACAATAAAGGTGAAAGAACTGAACCTTGTGGAACGCCAGCTGCAATTTTTTTATATTCAGAATAAGCAAATACCGAAAACGAGCGATCTGTCAGAAACGATTTGATTAACTTAATTTTATAAAAATATTATAATTTTTAAGCTTGTAAATAAGTCCTTTATGCCAAACTGAATCAAAGGCTTTTTCAATGTCAAGTATAATCATTCCAGTTGACCATCTCCTATTTTTATTCCTTAAGATGATATTCGTAACTCGATGCAGTTGATGTAATTCAGAATATTGAGCTCTAAAGCTGAATTGTTCCTTAGTAATAATATCAATATTACAAACAAATAAATTCATCCTCTTGAAAATGAACTCTTTCAAATAATTTACCAATAAAACTTAATAAACTAATTGGCCTATAACTATTTGGTAATGAAGGATCTTTTCCTGGTTTTAGAATCGGGAATTACTTTGGCAATTTTAAATATATCAGAAAAATATCCAAACTTTTGCCAGTAATATTATAGCTCTCTCGTGAAGTTTTTTAATTAACAAGTTATGAATTCCATCAATACCAGGAGCTTTAAATGGTTTTAAACAATGAATAATTTCCTTAATTTCTTTCCGAGTTGTATAAGTTCTAACACGAGGGGTTAATAATAGCACTTTTTCGAGGACTTAGGAATACAGACTATGTGTTACTTTTCCGTAATACACGGTAATACATGGTAATATACAAAAAAAACAAGCTGCCAACTAAATTGTTACAGAAGTCCATTTTTGCTAACATTCTTTTTCTCAGGACTGAGTGAACGGACTTTGATTATTGTCCCATCGTTAGAATTAAGATAGCATCAAAATATATCGGATCGTGAAATCAAAAAAATTGATTGAAAAAATTTCGAAATATTTTTTTCTAATTTTTAAACCAATAACTAAAACATAAATATTTCAAAGATATTACGATTCTGCGTCCAATGGTGGGTCAATCATCAAAATCCGTAAGGCCAATCCTGAGAAAAATCCAAAAGAAAGTGGACAAAAAAACAGATCTTCGCCAACAGTCCCAGCAAAAAGAAAAGGTCCCGCTCACCAAAATTTTGAGTAATACACGGTAATCACGGGTAATACATTGTAATACATGACCTCTCGTGCTAACATCAACATTGAAATGATTTATATTATCAAAACTACCATGAAATCATTTGAATTATTTATATTTGAAGTCAAAAGATGTGCTTTTTCAAAGCTATTTGCAATGACATTTTGCTTTATGATTATTGTTAAAACTGAAATTCCATTTTCAATTAAGTTACCAATATTGTTGGAATATTTGCCCCTAACACTTTTACAAATACGCCACACATTTTTATCTGCAGTTTCTAACTTGTTAAACATTTTATGTATGTATATGTATATGTATATAATACATTAATGAGTAAGAGTTCCTCAACATTCATATTCGAACATAATAAAAAATAAACTTATAGTAAGCGTATTCTTCAAAATTACGTAAAATCCATAAAAAAAATATGCTTTCATTTCAATTTTTTCCATGCTTAAAATCATACTATGGCGCTTCCACTTATTTAAAATAGTTATAAACTAATTTTCGAAAAGTAAAGCTTAAATTCAACATTAAGGAAAATTTATGGTTTTACACTTTTACTATTAGAAAATATTCATTAGGTACATCGAATATAAAAAAAACTCGTTATTTTACTTTTCAATCAAATTATTTAATTATTTAAAAAAAATATATATCTTTATTTATCTGTCGTTCTGTCGAACTACGAAAATTAAACGAAATATTTTGAAAAAAATTATGTAAACGCGATTGTTAATTTAAAGAATGAAATATGAATGAATATAATATATAATGAATTAATTTGTGTGTTGTGCTGTTTGCGTAAAATTTAAAACCATTGATAAATGAAGTATAATTTACATTAGCATCATTAATTTATTTATAAATTCAAGACAGTAGTATACCTATACGATTATGTGATCTAATGGGCTATCTAGCTATAGGTATGAGCATCATTCAATGAAATTTTTAATTTATGCAATCAAAATAAAATATTATTAATAACATATCGTCTTTTTTTAGTAATATGTAAGTATTATTAGTCGTTCCAAATAAACCGAATAGAAAAAATGTTTTGCATATACTCAAAAATTTATGTGCTCATCTTCAAATATAAGCATCGATGGTTCAATGGTAGAATGCTCGCCTGCCACGCGGGCGATCCGGGTTCGATTCCCGGTCGATGCATAATTTTTTTTTTTTTTTTTTGGTTTATAATTTATTTATAATTTAATAAATAAGTATAAACATTAAACATGGTAAAATACCAAATCTTTAATTTCGAAGTTCTCTATTATTTTAATACATGTTTTCATTAATCATATATGATTCTAAGCTTAAGGTAGTCTGATTTTTAATTAACAAGCTGAAGGACCGTTAATTTTTTTTCTCACTCCGAATATTGTACATTTAATTTCTATTTTATTTCAAAAATTAAGTTTTTTTGAAGAATTATTTATTATTTATGCCAATAAAAATAAATAAATAATATTATTTAAAAATATCAGCATTTAATTTTTCAGAAATTTTTCTGAAGATACGAAAATTCTAACATATTTTTTTTGCCGAGATCAGTTGGTTAAAAAAAAACAATGAATATTTAATAAAACACGTTAAATTTATTTCAATTTCAATTAATTACGTTGTTTAACAAGGCATCAAATAAACTGTTTTATAATTTATATTATATAATATAAATATTAAATATAAAAATTATATTTAACCTACCGGTATCTTATCGCTATTGTTTTTAAGTCTGGCTTATAAAAAGTAACGCATCGATAATAAAAATAATAGAAGTCACATTTTATATATAAAGAATAGCTAAATGAGAAAAAAAACAACATTTAATTAATAAATATGTATAAATTTAAATTAACTAATTTATTCGTAAATAATAATATATACATATTGCAAATACACGAAAAAATTATAATTAAAACAACAAAAACTACATTTCGTTTCCTTACCTTACCTTAAGTTCAATTTTTACATCTCTTGAGACCTTAAAGATAAACTTTTTGTTTTCCGATTTTTTCGTTACCGCGCGTTACTTTTTATAAACCATTACATTGATTTCCTGTAGTTTAACTTCTAACTTACTTTACACTTTACCGTTGCGCTACCTTTAAATAAGTTAAATAAATAAACTATTTTTATTATTTTTCGTCAAATAAATTGTACTTATTTAATACTAATAAACGTAAAATACAACTTATTTTACCTATATATATATATATCTTCATACCTACCTTCACAAACCATAGTATACATATATGACAAAAAAAAAAACAGCATCGTAAGTGCATATATTTACTAAAACAGCAAACTAATTTGTGCTGGACCATTTTCGAATCAATGTACCTATAGTTACTTAATATATCTATGTTCGATTATAAATTTATTTCAATTCCAACATAAAATGACAATGCATTTTATTTTCAAACATTCTACACATTCAAATTATTATACGACTCAGTAAAATTTACCATGAACAAAATTTGTACGACTTTTTGCTCCTGCCTGTTTTATGTTTTAACATAGAGAGAATGTAGAAGCTCTGCATGTTAGCCATAAGAATTTTTTTTTTAAAGTAATATCTTAAGGTGAATATGAAATGGTAAAATGGATTTGGTTGCGGCTGTGAAATGTTAAATCTTACCGTTTAGATAAATAATAAAAATTGAAATTAGTCGTAATTATCCGATTGGATTATTGACGTGATTTTAAACATGGATGTCGACGCACAGCTAATACAAATTTATTTAAATGAATCTATGAATGAAAAAAAAAATGTTTAATTTAGTTCTCTATTGTAAATATATTTATTTAGTTTTCTAATCATAATACAAAAAATAGTATATCTATCTTCTGATTCTACTCAAGATTTTCAGAGAAAAACAATAAATGAAACTACCTTTATCTATCTGTATTAAACTAACTATATGAATTTTAATTGGTTTTTCCTTTTATATATTTCAAATATCAAATCCCACCTGATTACCAACTTGTTTTGTTGTGACAATATTTGACAAAAGTTGGATACAAAATTTAAAGATTCTCAAGAAGCATCAGTTATAGTTTTCATAATTACAGATCATTAATTTCAAAAAAAATTGTAACCATAATCTAAATGATTTATAAATTATTTATTAAAATTACAATTTTTACTTTCTGTATGTTTTCCCTTTAATTGCATTTGAAAAATATTATTTTATTCTGAGTCGTCTACAAAATATTCACACAAAGAGTATGTAGTGATAAAGATCATCTACAATATAATAATGTAAATATTTTCTACTCGTACATTTACTTGAAATCTACCAAATATGACAAGCATATGACGAAAAACAATCAACTCATACTTGTATCCTTCAATTTTTCTCAAATCTTATCATCCTTTTTTCGCATAGAATAGAAAAGTTTCCCCAAAAGCTCCCCAATAAAAGAAAGAGACGTCAGTCTACTAGTGCCTTGACAGCTGACACACTCTTACAATTGAAAATTGATTGAAAAGAATGAACATATTTATGGAAAAGTGAGAAAACGGTATGCCAAAAGCTAATAACTTCAATATTCAGAATAGCAGTAATAAAAACCAAATAGTATTGCACTGACTGCTGTCGGTATCCGGTGTTAAGTTTTATTAAGCTTAATAGTACCCATGTGTACAAGACGTATTTGAAATACATCTCATATAAATATGATTGAAATTTATATAGCGACAGTGGACTCGTTATATGATATTTAATTATTTATTCTAGATAAATAATTAGCAATTTTTAATTCAATATTGGTACAATATATTCACAAAAAATGTAATCAAAGTCAAATGAAAATCAAATTATGTATTTTGATTTGTCTATAATTGAAATGCAAAACGCTACACACTAAATTTCATAAATCTAAGAAATTAATTAAAAAAAAAAAACAATTTAAAATAATTATTGGTTTCTGTTGGTTTAACAAATTTTTTATAATGCTTATTACCATATCAATTTGTATATAGTAAACAATACCCAATAATTCCTTGGTATCGCAAAATGTACAGATATAAAAAAAAATGCCGATTTTTGAATCGAAACGAGGATACAAAAAAAGGGTTACAAGAAAAGAAATGTTTTGAATTCAATCTTAATAAAGGTTGTTTAGATGTGAGCTACAATACGTTATTAAGTCAAACGCTTTCGTGTGTGCGTAATATTAATTGTGGTTTACCTATGTTATTAAATCGAACATATAAATTTGTGTTTCGATGCTTTGTATTGTAACCCACATGGTTATAATACTCAAATTTTTATACTTTGATACGAACATATGGGCTTGAATAAAGTCTATAATGTACATCAGTTCATAAAGGGACTAAGGAATTTACCTTTATAGTTGGAACGCACAAAAGCAAAAAGAATTTATAGTAAAACTTTGGTATGTGATAAGGGTTTCTTCCTAGTTTACTTCATTTTTTGAGTTAACATAATAATAATATTTTTATAGAAAACTTATTTGTTGAAATTGTCAGGTATTTTTTGAATTTAAATGCGTTAATAATGGAATGAAGACATGTAGAAATATTTATATGAATTATATAGAGTATGTTAAAACTTGGAAATCCAATTCCATAAAAATCGTAGTCATAATATATTCATGTTCATTTTAATTCTATGAATAGTATGAATCGAGGTATGAATAGTATTTATATATTTTCAAAAAATTTCTAGAGTTTTGAAACGACAAATGCGATGCGAAGATATTCTTATATATATTAAGATATACTCAATAAGAAGATACCTTTATAATGTAGTTTCCGAAACTAAATTAATCGTTTCTGTTGTAGTCAAAGATTTCTAATTGGTGCAATTAATCTAATTTCTTATCGTATGCTTAATGGAAACTAATATTCTGATTCACTCATACCACTACACAGTGATGAAAATGAAAGTACACAGAAGATATCCCTAACTATAGACTATAACATAGATTATATACAATATACATTTAATAGGTTAGATATATTTAGATTAGAATTATGAGTATATATGGAAAAGTTTTAAGTGTGCTTGTATGTTTAATTTACTTAATCTTCGTGTAATTTTAATGTAATAATATTTGTATTTTCTTATTAAATTTAAAAGTAATTACGCCTATGGTTGTTGAATGTTTGGTAAATGTGGATCTAGACTGTGTAGTTTATAAATAAACAAGTTAAGTAAAATGTTGGTTGCTCAAGAAGTTTTGCTGAAAATATGTAAAATCCAACATTTGTACCCAAATCATTGATATAAATGAATAACAATCTCTCTGATTCTGTTAATTAGATTCAATTATCTTTTTTTTATTGGCTTATTACTAATAAGTTACTAGCAATCCTTGTGATTTTTTCTTTTGCTGTAATACGAATGATATTTATAACCATAAAAAGCTATGTGGTAAAAAAGTGGTGAACATTTTCATACTATTCTTATGTATAATTATGGTTTAAAAAATGAAAATATACCCTCACATAGATTTAAATGGCATTAAATATCTTTCGTATTATAGCTCATGGTAAGAATTTCATACCATTACATTACAGGGTATATCAAGATTTTTTCTTAAAGGGATGACATACTACCAATTTTAATTTTCAGAGCCCCGTATTTTACTTCATTTTTTCTCTTGAAAATAGAAATCAAGTAAGTATATATATTGGTTTCATGAATTTTTCTTTTTTGGTTTATTACCACTTTTTTCTGGATATCAGAATTGGCCGTGCGGATTTTGATGGTCAATATAACAAAAGACACAGAATTTTAGCAAAAATATACATACATACTAACGTTTTTTAATATATCGTTTTTTTTTTGTCTTGGAATCCAATTTTTATTATCTATTTTTGTTTTTTTGGGTGATACAGCCCCATTTTTTTTTTCTTACAAAAATGAAGTCGTGTAACAATCCATTTTGGCAGCTTATTTTAATTAAATTCTAGTTTTCTTTCGAGGTAAAATCCCACGGTATATTAGCTTTTATGACATTTCGGTGAGGTTGACGAGACAATTGAAAAATAAAGTTTTGTAAACTGTGTAAAAAGTTATTAATATGTCGCTTTAAAAACCTAAATTTTCTGCCTTCTTGCTTATTATTTAAAAATTACGTTCATAAATTATTTTGGTATAAATTCTATACCAACTCAACTTAAATTTATATTAAAATAGCGCACAAATCATCACATTAAATCTTTTCCACTGTTTAATTATTAACATACAATTAAACAATTTAATTTCACACTTTTCAACACTAGCGTCACAATAATATATATTAATTTAATTTGTAATTTAATCTTTTTAACCCTAATTTTATAATATTTCAATTTTATTCAAATTGCTTAATATGTAATTATAATATTTACATTACAGCTACTTTTACTATAGCAAAACAAAATAATTTCATTGTTCTGTTTGTTAATATTTATTATATGATTCAGAATGAAATAATCTACTTCATTAGTTAAATATAGAAAGTATGTACTTTTCTAAATTAATTCATTTTTATTACGCGTGATTTTGTTGAATCTTATTACATTTATGCATTCAGCAGAGAATATAAATTAAATTAAGTATTTATATATTTTAGAATAAAAAAAAAAACAACGAAAGAATGGCAAATAACCTTTGTAGCATAATATAACATAATTAGGTATAGTATTAAATATTGCAATACATATCAAACAAATGCTTCAAAATAAATAAATAAAAAATCTTTAACACATATTTTCAAATGCGCACTTATATATAGATTTTATATAATTTATAGGTGAATAAACTAAAAGGATCAACTTCATAACGTTAATTATAATTAGTGTCTATGTTTGTGTCTATTTATATTCGCTTAGTTTTAACAATGTTATGATTTTGTAAACAAAACATTAAATTTGTAAAAACTTTTTTTTTTTTTTTATATAATAATAAATTGGTTTGTATTTGCAATACTTTGTAATATGAGTGAGATCATTAATAATTTTTTTTTTTATAACCAACTGCGTTGAATACAATTACAATAAGAATGCACGTAAGAGAACATAATATTAATTGTACGATAACAACAAAGTAACATAACATAAACAGGGGTGGACTGGCCTCCGATTTATCCGCCTAATTTTAAGTTAAAAACCTCCCCAAATATATATATAAAAAATATTATTAATGAAGCATTTGAGAAATTGAGATAACAAATCTTTTCTAAAATAAGTTATATTACATATTAACACTTCAACTCAATTTTCAGAATTTTAATCTCGCACGAAACTCATAGAAACTTCGCTGTTCATGTAAAAACAAATTTATATATTGCTTCTTATTAATTGTGAAGCGGAGGTGATTCTTAATGTATTTTAATCAGTGTTGGGAAAAATGATTTTGTAGATAAATCGTAGATAATCAGATTTTTTATTATAACTTCGGAATAAATTGGAAATTACTGAAATGATTTTTTGCAATAGCCTGTATTTATTTTAATAACTGATTTTAATGTATTTAAGAACAAAGAAACAACGCTCGCAAGTAACTTGAGTTATTGAAAATGCTAGCATTTATCCCGTAAGAATGTAAGATGTGGTAGCAGCAAACTGCACACTGTTTCTTGCTTTTAATATTCTCCTTCTGAATCTTTATCATTTTATTCGTTAAAATGAAAAGCATAGAAGAAGTTGAAAAAAAATTTGATGCATAAACAGAAATACTTATATACAAAAAAACAAAAAACAAAGATTATTCTTCAAATTTAAATTATATTATTTATATAAATTCTATTTAAAAAATCAGAAATTAAAAAACTGAAAAAATCTAACTGCCCCTGAACATAAACATAAATATGTTTAAAAATAATTAAAATTTAAAAAAGTGGTTTTATTTTCTTCAAATTAATATTTACTTAATGTTAAAAAGTATATTTATCTAGTAAAGATATTGAGGCAAATTTTTGTCATTTTATAAGAGTTCGGTTCATAAAATAAAAATGGGGTTGGTTCATAAAATTTAAAATTAACGGTTTGGTATTTAAAAATTCTTAAAATGAAAAATCGCTTTATCTTACCAATCGTTATCTGTTATGAAAGTGTATAAATTTGAAAATAAACATCTAACAGATATATGTTTTGCTGTAAAGTTTAATGGTACTTATATTTCTACCTGAATTTATAATGTAACATAATATATTGTTTTTTGAACATTTCCATAATTTTAGTCAATACATATTTTTTTGCACACATCTATTTTTCTCAATTTCTTTTATTTATTTATATAACGTTCACAGACATTTCCGCATCTAATTACCAATATTATAGTAATAAGAGAACGTGATGAATAATATATGACTACATTTTCAAATATGTATGAATTTTTTAACTTTCTTCTTCATTGTTTAAATAAAGGTTGTATCTGGCTGGTCATACTTTGTGCCAGTAATACACGAATACACCTCTGCTATGAATAGTGCAAGATTATAAGAGAAATGGATACGAATTTTTGTATGCAATGTGAAAATAAAATCAAAAAAATATTTTTATTCTCTGCTTTCAAATGTGAAAAAATGAAAAAAACTATTATAATGGAAATGGAAGGAAAATGAATAATAGATGAGAAGGAGATGTATAACAAAAAAAAAAACATTTAATATTTGGTCGAAGTATACATTATTCTGTACTGTATGTACTTATCCTGTATACCATCGACATAAACAGAAGTATATTTAAGCGTATGGATTTCATGTTTTTTATATTATTTAAAGTAAGAATTGATTTATGTATATAAATTATATGTAGTAGGTAGTTTAAATTAGATTTATCAGTCAGAATAACATAGATTCTGGATATAGTAGATCTTTTTTTTGAAATTTACAATTTTCTATCTGTTCAAAATTCTTTATTATACCTTATGGTGATTTAAATTATTTGCGTGAAAACGTGCTTTGAAAAAGTATGAATGTAATTATAATTAAAGACGTAGTTTTCTGTTCCAACTTATTAATTTCGTTAGGCTTTTCATTTATTATATTTTTTGCCCTAAGTCTCCGTGACTACACCACTGGCTGCAATCTTTCTCTAAATTTTAATTTCATTTATTAATAGTATCCAGAGTTGGTAAAAATGCATGAATTTTTGAAAAATGCAAAAATGCCGAAAAAACGAATAATTCGCATTTCTCGAAAGGAATAATTCATCAATAATTCATTTTTTTAATTTATGGATTTGAATGGTGTAAATCTAGAATCACAGATGGAATGGCAA